>JAJHUR010016743.1:2525-23356 GCA_027495735.1 Lutjanus campechanus | reverse complement strand
TCTATAGACAACATGAACAACATATCAATCTGTGAAAATATTATGATTAAAGCACTTGTTGGTGTGTTTTTACATTATGTCTATTGCACTGATTAGTCTATCATAAATAATTGACTGTTGATGTCATTTGACCTGTTTAAAAGGAGAGGGGGATGAGTGCGTTTCACATGACACACCCACCCCCAACTCCCCTGTCCCAAATTTCACCCCTTCTCATCTGGTCACCCTGACTAGATGGAAGAACTACAGACTATTTCAGCTTGGATTCCTAGTCTCCTCCTCGTGGTAGCCATGGGGCATGCTAGATAAGCATTTCCATCACCTAATCATATGTTCTGGCAAACAAAGTAATAGCTATAGACTAGGGTGATGATCATGAGACAATATGGGCATGGGCTCACCCACAATGCATCCTGGTACATGAGGGCACTGCTGCACAGCTCTGCGAGCAGGAGAACTCAGTTTTGTTAAAGTTCTTGGTCAATTTAGCTGCCACTGAATAATTCATTGCCTCAATTGACTACATTTTCCAACAAGACTGAATGAGCATCCACATGAAAAGTGCAAAATTTTCCTTTCAGTCTTCAAAAATAGAACTTGACATACTTTTGTCTCTACTTTTCCATCCAGCAGAGAAAGTGCAATGCAATGTAGTTTGCACAGAATCATATGTGTGTCCACTGTCTGCTCTGCGGTTTGTGTCTATTTTGGAGTACATACAAGCATCTTGTATAACTGACAGGACAGAAAGTGTACTTACAGAGGCAGGGACAAAGCTTTTTTTTTTTTTTTTACTTTTCTGTCTTGATAGAAATGGTGAGAAGAATGATTGCTCCTCTTGTGCTCCTACAATCATGGTTGCTGTGGTAAAACGTTCTCTCACCCTGCTGTCACACTTGGCCCGAAGCCATTTTACAAAACCACATTTTGAACCAATTAGCTTATAATTGACTTACCCTGTGTGACATGCTGGCGAACGTCTATGTTTACGAGTGTATTTTACCGTTGTGTCAGTGATTGTGTGTCCTGTTAGCGTTGCGGGACACACCCTGGTGGAGATAGCGTGACTTGAGAGTTCTGACTCTGTGATTCCCTGACCTCAAAGCTGGCCGCTGATATGACACAAACCTCTGGAGTGTGTAAGCCTATATCAATAATTTCCAAAGCAACAAGCATGCAGACAGCTGTTATTAAATACATGTCCCCTTTTTCCAACAATCCTATGAGTCCTGGTGACTGTCCAGGCCAGGGAAAGATGATATCTCATTGGGGACCACACACACACACACACCACACACACACACACAATGTCCTGTCATCATAACTGCCCTGCCTCTCTAACTAAACTACCGTCTGTCAGTCAGCCTGTGGGACTGTGTCCTGTTCAGAGCCAGTCTGTGGTGTGTGGGTTTTTCAGAAACTGAAAGCTTCAACACCGCTTTGGTGAGGTCTCGCTGCTCTCTCACGAAAGGCAGAACACCATACTGCCAAGATCGCGGCTTGTTTTTCCATCTGGTTTAAACTTTTAATCCCTCTCATCTCAGCCACTCCAGTTTTTAATCAAAAGCAGAAGAACAATTTGACACCCGCCTCTCAATGTCAAGAGAACAGAAGAGATGGTATTCAACCCCAAATCCACTGGAGACCACTCGTCAGTGGTTATCCATGACCAGAGCACGCCCAGAGTGACTCTTACAGATACCTGGGCACAAATATTGACAACAAAACTGGTGTGCAGTGTTCAGGTGGAAAATGTCTGCACTAAGGTTCAACAGCGGCTTCACTTCTTTCGTACAGGCTGAGGGTTTTTGGTGTCAACAGAAAGTGTTGCCCCTCTTCTGCTATGCTGTAGTTGGGCACATCCTGTCACTACATTCACAAGTGGTCATTCTTTATGATATAATGTTTTACTGCTCTGTTCTATGTTACAAGTTGTATAAAAGTACAGAATCAAAATCGTATGCAATCATAATCATCTCACCACTTCCTGATTGGTCAGCAGAAGAAAAGACAGTGGATAATGGAAAAACACTGAGGGAACATTGGGTCATGTTTCAAGCTAAAACAACAACTGATAACCAATTAGCTACCATTGCGGCAAACGTTAGCATTCAATCACTTACCAGTGTACCACATAACGTTACTGACTTAACCAGAACATTTCTGAGGTCAGATGAAGATCGCAGGAAAGTTAACCTTAGCTAAGAGGTGGTTGAATGCTAATGTTAGCTGTTGTCTCATGGCAGCTAAGAAGTTATTTAACGTGTTATTTTAGCTTCAAATATGGTCTGATGTCCCTCCAGATTTTCACTATCCATTGTCTTTTGACTTGCTGATCAATCTGGAAGGAATGAAATCACAACGATTTGTCAGATTCTCTATATTTATACATCTTGTAACCTGAAAAACAGAAAAGAAAAGCAGTTTGACATTGTCTGTGACATCAAAGGGAAATTGCCACTGTGTGAATGTTGTGAGTGGCATCTCAGAGTGGTTTGGCAACCTCAGTTTACAGCTGATAGCCCTGATTATGAGGCTGATACAAGGAGCCATGAAAATCATAGGCGTCAGACACCATCCCACACTCTAGGCTGCCTTTGAAGAAACTATAATCAGACAGGCCCAGGAGTTTATTTCACACCTTGCTCATGTCCTCCACCCTGTGTACCAGCTTCTTCCCTTTGGTGATTGCTTCACAGTTAGCAGTGCAAACTCAACCACACCAAGAATGCCTTTGTCCCCCTGTCCATCAAGGCCCTAAATAACAAATTTTGGGACAAAGTCTATCTTATCTTTCAACTGAACTGCTCTTTCTTCTTCATTGCCATCATTTCTCAGAAGTCCTCATCAGGTACAGGGCAGGACTGACAGAGGTCTTCATCCCCTTTCACCCATTTTATATTCAATCAGTTCGTCAAAATAGATATATTCACTCTGATCTATGTCTTTGAAATTTCCCTAATTACCATAAGATAATTGATAACCCCATACTGCTGCTTACAACTTCTCTTATTCTGCTTATACTCTCTTTTCTAAAATAAATATGGGACCCATCCGGTGTGCATTGCAGATTTTGGTTAGTTCACCACAGCATTAGTGTCTGAGTTTTTTTGGTCATAGGATATTATAATGCATCATATCATCCCAGTTTGGACAAGACATGCAGGAAGAGTCTACATACTAGCGACTGTAGTTACAGCAAGCTTCGAGCTAAATACTAGCATCAACAAAAACAAACAAACAAACAAACAAACAAACAAAAAACAGTGGTGGTGCTAGAGAAAAAAAGTCAGAGAATCAACATGGTCTGACATTGCCATTTTAAGATGATTCACAGCATGGCAAAAAAAATCACATCTCCACCACACTGTTTTCCCCCCTATTTTTTCTGCTTTTCTATTACTTTCCTGTCCCTACATCAAATCCAATGTTTCACCCAATTTCCCCTCATTTCATTTAGTCTGTTAACCCACATTTCCATCTTGACTTATCCTCAGTCTGCTGAGTCTCATTTAGAAAACTGTGGCCCCTTAAACAAAAGCCAGTTTTCTTTTCCTATTAGAATGAGATGATTCATCTTCAGAGGGTGAACATGACCGTTTGTGTGGATGTTTGACCGTTTCTGTGAGAGAAAGGGAGGGAGAAAGAGGAGATGAAGAGGAAAAGAAAGTGGGGCCCAATGGGCTGGCCCTAGTGGTTTAATTATAATTTGGCCTAATTGAGCTGTCAGCCGACAAATTCACAGCAAAAACTGTGACTGACTACACCCCCACTATTACAACCCATTGCGCTCTCTTATCCAATCCCAATTATCCTTGTCCCTAGGGACCGAATGTAGCCCAAATCTTTAGTACAAGTGTCCTTACTGGTATAACAAATTTACATTAATCCTGTGGAGGAATGCATGCACATTAACAGAGCAGTATGCCAGACAACAATGACCTCTCTGACAATGCAGCCTGCTGTGGCCCCCAAACGTTTTTCTAAGGGATGTGCTGCCCCAAATAACAGGTTGCATATAAAGGGGGCTATAGGAGGTTGGTGCTGGTGCTTGTGAACAGGACAGACAGTCACGCTATATGGGTGAATGTGTCAAAGCCACCCCACCCCAAAGATAAACCAACTCACTCTGTATTATTTGCATTCATTTTGTTTAAGTGTTGCAATGTCCCTATAGAGAAAATTAACCTTGCCCTTGACATTGCTAAAAAACAAAATTTCCTGTTAAATACTGCAATGAACACACAGGATCTTCAACATAGAACATATCTTGTTTATTGGCGTTTGAAAGCAAAATATTGCATATTTAAGCATTCATTTTGACCTAATCTAAGCTCTACAGAGAGGCTAAAATGGGCCAAGCCATGCTGTGTATCCTTTGTATTCATACGCAGCCAGGTTCTGACATTTCTCTTCCCATGCCAGTGAGTCTTACTGTTCAGAGTCATGGTCTCCATTCATAAGGCTTCAGCATGCTTCAAACTAAGTGCCACCCTTCACCCAAACATGTATATTAACATCAGATTTCAGGGAGCTGCATTCAACAATTTTTATGCTTTCAACACTGTTACAATCACAGCTTTTTTTTTTTGACAAAAAAATGCAGGTTTGACCTTTGCAGCCAGTGGAGGCTATGATGGCAGGTTTTTTGCTAGGCTTAAGTGTTGCTGTTGTTGCATTAGTTATAAACACATTTCTCTTTAGCTGCGGGCAACACATCATACAAATTTGCTTGTTTCAAGCATACTGAAACCCTAAAGGGTAACAGGATGCGAAATCAATTAACTGCCTCTGCTTTTTTATCTCATATAATTTCCGTAACAGTTCAGTGTCCCTCATACAGAAGGTTGTGAATGTCTCAGTTTCCTAATATGTCAGGTTCTTAATATCTCAAGTCTAGAATGTGTCAAATCTGCAATCTGCAAGACTTTAAAGCCTGCAACATCTCAGAACTCAGAAATGTCAAATTCCCTACCAGCTACATGTCTAGTAACTCAAAGTCCTGTACATCTCAGTTCATTGGTGAAATGTAAGACCTTCATTGCCTCCTTGTTGAAGGTACCCTGTGGAGTTGCCTTGTAACACAGTCAGACATGCGTTCAGGCCTAAAAACATGTTGAAAGTGATTTCTTTCTTCAGTGAATATTTGCAAAGTCAGTTTTTGTCATAGTCTTAAAATCTGCATTATTTACATATATATTTGCTGGCTAGCAATCTGCTTACTGCTTTTTGCTCATTTTGCACATTGTTACATTTGTTGGCAGTTGCATGTGCCTCCTCTTGTGTGTGCTAATGTGGAACAAATGGGCATCCGCTTATCAAAAAGTTACTCCATAGTTCCACATGATAGCACTGATTCCAGGTTTGTGGCTAAGATCAGATAATCTACTACAAAATAACATCCTCTTTGTTTTGTTCAGTTGATATAATGCCAGTGGGGAACTTGGCTAACTTGGCTATATACAGTCACAAAGCCATCCTCCCTGTGCCATCCCTCTTTACCTGCTCTGTCCAGCCATTTGGTCTTACAAAGTTTACATTTATACCAATATGTTAAGCAGATCCATGGACAAATCTCTCTGTATTGGGTAGCATGTCGTCCAATGATGAAGAAAACAGAACTGTGTGATAATATATGTACAGAAGCAAGCAATAATGAAAATTAAAAATCCTCTGTGTTTTTAGCAGACATATCACACAACAGCACATGCAGAGAAAACAGCTGCTAGCAATCTGAGAACAAGCAGCAGAATACACACTATTAGTGGAAACAACAGCCAATTCACATAAAGTTGTGCGTGGATGGGTTTAAGAGCTGTGGGAGAAGAAAACCAATGAACCAAAGACACCGTAAATGTGTTTCTAGAGTGTTCAGTAAAAGTAGGAGCAGAAGAGGTATAGATGTGTCCCAGTGACAACAAGGTAGGGCTTAAGAAAGGGTTTTCAATGTCTAAAGGTTCCTCTCCAGAAGGACAGTTTTTAGGTCTGCAGGGCAGTTGACGGTGAAGACGGTATGGGAGGTGTTTCGTCTTTCCACAAGGGTGGCAACAGCCTCGCCTAGGTCCAGGTGGTTCAAGTAACCAGGTGCCATGCGCTCTGGAGTGGCTACACCTGTGTCGATCTTCACCTGCCAGGACCAATCGATAAAGTGAGAGGGGGTATGGATACATGCAAGAGAAGGTTAGAGAGCACGATGCATGAAGGATATAAATGAGAGATGATTGAATGAACTTTATGAGAAACACCAGGGTGTTGGAGAAGAAGTAAATGGGTCTTTATCAATTCATCTGCTTTAACTGCCGCTATGTAAGTTTGACCTCTGCTCAGAAAACATTTCACCCGTGATGCTTGTACAATGTGCTTTATCTCAAAGGCAATTCAGGTTTGTTGTAAGGGGAATCTTATTTCCGTCGTTTTAGCCATTGCTGACATTAAAGTGATATTCCACCCCAGAATGATAGTCCACTCAATATGTACTTACTCCTATGCCGATGTGAGGATGGGTGAAGATCTTCAGTTCACAAAACAATCCTGGAGTTTCAGCAGAAAACAGGGTTGCAGCTAATGGCAGTGAATGACAACCACGGATAAAATGTTAAAAAAAAGAACACAAAACAAACACAAAATGTCTCCATCCTGCTCGTGTGGTGTAATCCAAGTGTCCGCGAGCCAAGACATTAAAATTTAACCACAAAAGACGCCATTTGCACCATGGTTCTGTAGCCTCCCAGGTAGCATGTAAACATGGCGTGATATATGAAGTCTCGCGATACATGTTTACATTCTACCTGGGAGGCTACAGTTGACATTTCGGCTAAAAACATGGTGTAAATGGCGTCTTTTGTGGTTAAATTTTAATGTTGCGGCTCGCGGACACTTGGTTGACACCACACGAGCAGGATGGAGACATTTTGTGTTTGTTTTGTGTTCTTTTTTTTAAAAAACATTTTATCCGTGGTCGCCATTCACTGCCATTGGCTGCAACCCTGTTTTCTGCTGAAACTCCAGGATTGTTTTGTGAACTGAAGATCTTCACCCATCCTCACATCGGCATAGGGGTGAGTACATATTGAGTGGACTATTATTCTGGGGTGGAATATCGCTTTAACATGAAAATAATTGCTAGGATCTGGGGAACAAGTAACATCACTACAATGGGTATCCAACAGGACATGAGTAGTCAGACCGCTAACTGTAAATTAAGATGAACAATGCGTCTTTATGTTCTCCCACTGTACAAAAATTAAGCCAAAATGTCCTGGGTATAAGCGCTGCTATCTTGTGTTGGTGACGTGATTTGACCCAGTGTGTGCAGTAGTGACTGGATTTGGAGCCGCCACATCTTGGTGGATTTTTGTAGTTTGAATCCATATCTCATCTGGTAACATGGAGGGGGTGGGCTTTATGACCTATACTGCAGCCACCCACCAGGGGGCAATTGGGATGTTTTGGCTTCACTTTTGGGGAGCTATTATGTTGTCCATCTTTGTATATGTCAATGAGGCAGACCATCAGACAGACTGTATACAAGCCAACACTTTATCCAGATTATCTTCACTACTTTATTTGGAAGTGAGCACACATGAAATCTAGTTAATAATCCCTCATTGCACAAGACGGTCAAAGTTGAACCAGGAAGTTGGTCCATTAACTGTGTGAATGATTAAGATTTAAGATTAAGACAATCTGGGGGATAATTTTACAGTTTGCCTTTGCTTTCTCTAAAACTTGTCTGATCGTGTCTTAGTTTGTCTTTCTTGCCAACACAAAACTTCTTTTTAGTGATGTCGAAATGCTCCCTGTTATATGTAATTAACTCGGTGAGTACAACTGGAAAAAATGCTGCAGTATGAAAGTAAGACCCAAAGTGGATTAAACCAGAGTGAACGATCCTTTATTCATTTATACATCAAAAACAGTAAAAGTGTGTTCTGGAAGTAGCTCAAGAATGATGACTTGTTTTAGCACCAGCTCAAACAGGCACACTGATTCTTTTTCTTTCTATAGTGATGTTTAAAAGTTTTTTAGGGGTGGAAGAAAAAAAAAAGACAAACAATATTCTTTGCTTGTTTATATTTGCTGGTGAGTTTAATCAAGACCAGTTAGCTGAAGTGATAAATATGTTTCATATTGCAATTTAGTTGTCCAAGGACATGAGCGAATGGTTTGGTACACAGTAAACTATAGTAAGAGCCTGGAAATATATGAAGGGGAAGAAAAGGGTCTTTGGAGAAATCATATATCATAAAGCATTCTGTCAAATTAGTGAAAAACTAGGGCCCTGTTGTAAAACCAAAAAATATAAATGATAAAATTCTCCCTTTTGGTTTCAGATTTTTTTTCTCAACGGATAATACAGGACATTTCCAGTTTTACAGAGCAGATATGTATGCTGTAGCAGACCAAAAAAAAGCAATTTAATTTCAGTTGGACAGTAAGCTTTATTTAGAAAAACCCTTACCTGATTGAGTTTGCAGGGCACCTCGGGATACTCCTCTCGTAGTACCTGGCAGAAGGCCAGGGTGCTGGCAGCTCCGACTGTCAGGAAGCCTGTACCGGGCATCAGCAACTTCTCACCTGCTCCTCCTGTGGCACAGAGCAGCAGAGAGTATGGAACTTTACAAACACACACTAGCAGTACATTTTTACTGATTTTACATAGCGGGGCATGGCTATGTGCTGGAATTGTGATTGAGTTGACTATAGACACAAATATCACAGTAAACATCTGACAATGAATGAATGAACAATGAATTTTTCTTTTTTTATTGGAGTAAATAGTAACATGACTGAAATTTATGTTATAATGAAGACTTAAATATGCTTATTTTATATATTACAGCTGCAATAATCAATGTTTTATGATAATGATGGATCAAGTGAATTTGTGCAATGGGACAGCGTTCACTTATAGTGTTGAACCCACAGAGAACTATCGCCTGACTGAAGTTCCCCTCAACTCTAGTGAGATATTTAGCATCTTTCAGCAGATTGTTTTGGTTTTAGGGCCCTCAACTTTACTATTTTGATTCAGTCTCACAGCTCTCATCAGCCACATTTCTAGCAGCAGGAGAAGGCAGCTGCTTTCAGCAAATAAGCTCTGATAAACTCACTGTACTATAATGTAAAAATGATGGAGTTAACAAGTCAGAAACATGACTCATCGCTGCTCTGTGTCTGCATTGACTTTGATATGTAAGAAATAATATGTTGGTTGTTTTGCAGACCCCAAGTGGCCAGGATGAAAAAGAAAATTAATACAAATTTTTACAAATAATGCATCTTGCTACTATTAAAACAAAGCTTGAAGTATACTGGTTCTAAATGATTGTTTTGAAGGATTTGAGTTACGTTCTCTCTGTGTTTCTCACAAGTAGACAAGCACCTCATACACAACATTTGACAGAGGCTGTGCAATTAGTAGAAGTAAATGGCTAAAGAAGTCACCTGTTATGAAGGTGTATGTACAGCTGGAGTCGTCCCTCACCAAGGGGAAGAAGGCCTTCCATGACACAAATGTGCTGAAGAGTAATGTCTCAATTACCTGGAGAGTTGACGGGAGGTGAAATATAAAATCATCAGACAAGAATCTGAGTTTCATCCTTGTAATGGAGGAAAAGCCTCTGCGGACATTATGTAATAGGAAAAAATCAGGACATGCTCACCACAACTACGACTGAGACTACTCTTACTGCTAAAAGTATGACTATTAAAACTAATAATTGTATATATGCTCACTTGAAAGCTAAGAAAATTCAAAATTTGATCAAAACCACTGGCAGTTTCATGTTTTAGTCTAGTTGTTTAGTTGTGTCTATATGTGTGTGTGCACTCACCCAGTGTAGGTCTTTAAGAGTCTGGGTGTGTGGGGGTCCACCTTGCCACCAACTGAAGCCCAGAGAGGAGACAATGTCTGTCACCTTCCCCACCGCCTTCAACAGGTCCTGCTTTGCCTGCTCTGCTCCCTCCTCTGAGCCTGGAACACAGAGGTGAATTCAGGGACAATGAATCCTACTGACTTTGGTGATCTCCTGACTTTTCCTCTAGTACCAACAGCAGGTTGACACCTTTGCTTCAGACTGAAATGTCTCAACAACTATTGGATGGATTATCATGAAAGTTGATACAGATAGTCATGATACAGATACAGATAACTGTCTTAAGATTCAGCATCACACTCCAACCATACTTATTGATTACTGATTTATGACCAAATATCTGCAAAACTGCAAGAACAAAACTCTTCCATCAGACTTGCTTGACAAATATGAACATGCTAACAAACTAAACTAAGATGGTGAACATCACACTTAGTAAATATCAGGATAAGCATTCATATCATTCATATCATTTGTTAGCATTTTAATGATTGCATTAAGCTCAAAGTGCAACTGTGCTAAAGTACAGCTTCAGAGTGATGGTAGCACGCCTTTAGCCCCTTTTGCATGTTTTAGTACTATTAAGGCTCGAACAAAAGCAAAATCATCTTTGATTTTTCATATAATTGTATCAATCAATCTTGTTTTGGTGTATTGGACTTCACAGAGCTAGAGACTCTTTTCATTGCAGCCAAGATATTGTATGTTTCCACACCCATTACAATCTCCCACACAGTACTTAGACTCTTAGTGAGACTACACTATATCCCCAACTGTATTAGAAGAGTTTGAGAAGACACTGGAGGTTCAGATAGATGGAAATGGTCAAGGGGGAACCTGACTTACCTACGTTCCCCACTATAGTGGTGAGGTTATCCTTTGTGGCGGGAGAGACGAATGATCGGAGTCTGTCCAGCCGGCTGCTGTCCCTGGAGATCACTGCGACTTTGAAGCCTACACACACACACACACACACACACACACACACACACACACACACACACACACACACCAGATACTACATGATTACTCTACAGTGCAGACAGACAAAACCAGCACCTTTAACACATAATCCCTCTCACATGAAAAAAGAACATTCACTAATAGGCCCACATCATCCTAATCTGTTTATCAAGGTCATCAGAGGGATAAATGCGAAAGAGCAGCAGATGGTAACTTTATGCTCAGTTCAAACAGCAAAGCTACACATGTAAATCCAAATCCAAAGCCAGTGCACTCTCATCACAATTGTTGCTCTGTCTCCTACACTGGTTGATGCAGAGTGCAGAGCAGGGCTGGGCAATATATCAATATGATATATTGCCCAGCTATTGATATTGTAATATGAGACCAGATATTGTCTTAAATTTTGCATAATTATTGAATAAGTATTGTTTTTTCCTGGCTTTAAAGGCTGCTTTACAGTAAAGTGATGTACATTCTATTGTTTTACTTTATCAATTTAGTCATTATATTCATGTTACTAAGGATTATTTCCCAATAATCTTATTGTTTTTATATTTCGTAAAGGCACCAGTATTCATCCCTACAATATTGTTGCGATACTGATAAATATCGACAGATGTCTTTGTTCAGAAGCATTGTAATGTTTGATTTTGTCCATATTGCCCAGCCCTACTTTATACACTGTTGGGTAGTTTAATCTGATGCATTACTTTAATGCATCATATTGTATAAGATCATCCCTAGCTGAGAATTTATGGTATGTTATTTTAGAGAAAATGTGTATTTTGAGATATATATATTGTACATTGTGACATACAAATATCTACATATGATTTATAAGCCACATCGCCCAGCCTTAATGCAATTGATTGAACTTGAATGAGTCTGAACAATCCTTGCCCCCTTACAATATCTTTTGTAGGACACTATTTTCAAAAATCATTGTTGCATTAACGCCTTCAATACATTTGACACAGAAGCACTGTGTTGTGGACAGCTGATGGATCATTGTGCGCGTATAGCCAAACCCAATTCTGATGTGCTTTCAATGTTTTCTGGCAAGAAGGAACATTCCAGGCGGATAATCACATACCATAATGTACGGCACAGTATTGTGCGATTTTGGCCAAATAGCTGATCTTTGGATCTGTCGATGAAGCGCTTGGAGATGGACGCGAAAACTTGCGCGCGCAGACGCGCCATCAACACCGGATTCACAGCCAGAAAATACTCATTAAGTACTCAAATATACATTAAATGTTCATAAAATGTTTACTCTGCAGTTTATAATTATGGAATTTCCCATGCGTAAAATCCGTGAGACACACACCCATGCGTAAAACTGTTTAAAGAGCATCCACATTAATTTAAATATCAGTCAACACAGAAAATCTGATATCTCTCTCCGCTTCAAAAAGTATACTGAGAATATTTCCTCTAAATGTCCTCTTAGCGAGAGTCTTATAATGTCTCTCTTTGTGTCCCCAAGTGGCCCCTGTGCAGCTTACCTTTGTCCAGTAGTGCTTTAACTATCCCAGAGCCCACTGTCCCCGCTCCTCCTAGAGCTAACACAACCCTGTCCGAGTTTGACATACTGGCTGCAGCTGCACAGGCCTGCTGACGGAGAAGGATGGAGAATGATATTGAGTACGCAGGTGAAGCTGCTGACTTGTGCAAAGCATCTTGGCCATCCCAGGATGCTTTAAACTACACTCAGGGGCCACAGGTCCGCCCTTCCACCGGTGTCACTGAAGCCACGCCCGCAGGTTTGTCTTCACCCCAGGACCGTGTGTGTGTGTGTGTGTGTGTGTGTTTGTGTGTGTGTGTGTGTTTATGTATGTACTCGCTGGTTACTGGCGTAAAATCCAAGACACTCGGTTTATTGGGCCTGTCGAAGTAGGGTGCTGAGCCTACAGTAAAAGACCATGCTGCCATCTAGTGGATGATACGCTATCGACAAGTAAGCTGGTTATAAATCTAACATAGGAAAATACAAGTTGTTTTCATCCATTTCTTTTTTCTAGGTTTCAGTGTAGTTTTGATTCAGCATATTGAGTTCATTGTTATATTTCCCGTTCCCACTGCAGAGCTCCTCTCTCCCGGTCCGCCCTGGTAGTCATACCAGGCGCATTCGTCTGAAGCTGGGAAAACCCGTGCCACGTGACAATGTTTACTTTACCCTGGACAATCAAGCAGCTCGCTATCGGCTGCACGGCGGCGACTGTGTGGCCGGAATGTTTGACATGATTAATTGATAATCAGTCTGAATAAGTGCCAAGCACAGGTGAGTTTGTGGGCCCTATGCCTGTCAACGAAAGCTCATGTTTTGATCAAACTTTATGGTATAGCTATGAGGTAACGCTAGCTTAGCTCAGACAGTAGTGACTTTCTGTTGCAGTGAAATATCATTCATAAATCTGTTAATTTAATACGCCCCTGCAAATGGGCTGAAGATCGGGCCTTCTCAAACCTTAACCACAGCGGTTTCTAAATCAATGAGAGTCGCCCTTTAAAACGGCGTATGTCAAAACAACATGAAACTCTTCTTTTTCTTCTAAATTGTAACCTTTTTAAGGATATTTGGTCTCACTTCCTGTGTCTTTCGCTGTAGATTAAGCACGGTGCTTGTCGGTGGAGAGTAGTCTGGCCCACTTGTGAAAGTTGACTCGTCGTTGGTTGGTGTATTATATCAACAGCGCTCTCATTTCTGAAATCTTCTGCTGGTATTTTATGGCTTATTCGTTTTTAGTTTTAAAAAAAAGTGAGACCGTTTTGAATTGGCACATATTCATGAGGACTGGACTGTGAAGTTAAAAATTGAAAAAGGGCCAAAACGAAACAGTAACGTGTAACCTAGCAAAAAACTAGCTAGTCAGTGGGAAGTAAATTAAGCTAATGCTAACGACAAACTTGGCTCCAGACGCTTTTCTCGGACTGACGTTGTCTAACAACACAACTTAATGTAATTATGTTGTCGGCCGGCACGCTAGTCTACTCATTATGACAGTAGTGTGTTATTTTAACATTCAGTTTTTCTATTTTGGCTTACTTTGGCTAAGGTGTCAAGTTTCACTTTCACTTAAACATATAAATAAGCGTGTTTACGCTCGAAACTAATTTTAGCTAACGTAGCTTGTAATAATTAATGTGGCTAACGGTTTTAATTAAATGTATTATTCCTAGTGTATATAGTTACCCCAGCTTGTGTAGTACATCTATTAATTGTAGTTTTAGGCAGTTAAAACTGTTTCTCTCGCAATTACTTGAAAGTGGTCAAAATACTTTTACATACAGGTCTCCTGAATGTCATCATGCTTTTCTTATAAGAAAAATTGGATCTCCTCAAAGGGAAAAATGGTGCAATAAATACTGAAGATGGTGGATTAGATCAGTGTTGGCTAAATATTAGCATTCAGTCTGTCCATGCAGTGCATTTATTATTAAAATAGAACAAGTGCCATAGTTACATCCTTAATGTCAATGTCTTTCTTGTCTTGCTCTCAGCTGAATGAAAGAGATGAGCATTTCTAGGCAGAGAGCCACCCATCTAGTGAGCGCCTATGATCGCAGTTTGGAGAAGCAAATTGTGGGACAAGGCTCCAACCTGGTGTGTACAGATGAGGATCTTTGGAAGCAGATGGAAGGGCTGCTGAGGGACGGAGATGCTCAGGAGACGCACTGCCTGGGTCTGGATCCACTGAGGGTGATGGAGGAGTCACTCAAAGCAACAGCAACAGCAGTCAGTGGTGGGCGAGTCAAAGCCAGAGGTGGGCTTCAAGGACTGGCTAAAGCTTTTGAGGTTGTGGAGCAAGCGGCTTTGAACCTCTACCTTGGTCCCTGGAGGGAGGAGTACAAGGTTATAAAGGTAAGCTGGAATAATGGAGTCAAGTATAACATCTAAGACTTTATTTTACTTCTGAGTTTATCAGAATATTAAACACAATGTCTCATTAACTACACTATAACTATACCATTAATTTATTCTCGTATTATTATTGTTGTCTTTTGGGGGGGGGGGCTTTATTTTAGATAGGACAGCTGAAATGAAGACCGTATAGGGAGAGAGAGAGTAGAGACATGACATGCAGCAAAGGGCTGTTGGCCAGAGTCGAACTCACAGCCGCTGCAGAGGACTCACAGCCTTGTTATCATCATGGATATAAGTCTTAAGTCCAACATTGTTTTCCACTCTGGATAAAAACTTGGGATTAACATGCAGGAGTTCAGGACAAAGTAATAGTGCTTAAAGTATAAATTGGTAAAAACCTGACATATTTGCCAATTTTCACATCATCTTTTTTTCATCTCTTCTCTGTCCCAGATGTACTCTGGTATGTTCACCCACTATATAAAGCCGGTGCTGTCGATGCCACAGATTGAGGAACTGTTCAGCCTGCTAGGATACCAGCCCAGCTCGCCTCGGCATGAGCAGCTTCGTCTCCAGTCACCCAGAATCAGTCCTGCCTCTCTCGACGACCTTCTACGCTTGTCATGTGCCTTCTTCCTGGCCCGCTGTGAATGTTGCCTCCTTCTGACAGCTCTGGGGAAGCATGCTGGAGAGACCCAGTGGGAGCTGAGTGTGGTGAGAGAGAGGCAGAGAGGAAACAGCCTACAGGTATGTCTGCCTGGCATTGGCAAATCATTCATTAAATTATATTTTAAAATGTTGAGTCCATCACCTCTTTTGTGGAGATGGCAGGGTTTCTCTCTTTTGCAGCACCACTTAATTAACCTATTCAACCCAACTGGTGTTATGCACTTGATGCTGTCATACACTCATATAATACAATGCTAATAGACGGTGTGGAATAAAATGATTTTTCCAACCTTAGTTACTAAATCGAGGAGGAGATGTGTCCTCTCCTATCATAAATGATTTTTATTCATTTCCTTTACAATAACAATTTAAAAAAAACTAAATAAAAAAGGAATATGTTTTAATAAAATTGAAATAATGCTATGTGCTTGTAGGTACTCCCTAAAAGCATTCACATAGACAACTTGCGCCCTATTTAAATCATGCAAAAGCAACAAAAACTGCATAATTGAAAATGCCGTTTATATGAACGCATCAACCTGAGATTGTTTTGGTTTCATTTCTACTGGTTACAACATAATGTAAAGTGTGAAATCTGCATAAATTTCTTTTGTCAAAAGAAATTTGGAAAGAAGGCAATGATGCATACAATTAATGACTGTCAGACTGTCTATCTGGTCCTGCAGACAATCTGCAGGATCAGGATTGTTAGAGAGCAATTGAACACACTGAGAAAAAGAATCATCAGGATCTAATCATAGTGAACATTGAATATATTTGAACTGCTGAGGGTCCATTGTCTATTGATCTCAACAGGTTGCCCTGGACAACACCAAGAAGATGCTGGAAGTCAACCAGCCACAGATGAAGCAGTTGGATGGAGACGTGGAGGAAGATCTGTACACAGATGAGCAGGTTAATGGGGGTCAGAGGGGGTTGGTTGTCAATGATGATGAGAGTCCCTGTTCGTTAACCTGGGTGACTCAAAGGAGTACGTCACCCCCTGCTGTCAAAACACACAGCAACGGAGTGACTTCCTTGTCCTCCTCATCCACTTCTCTGTCCACCAGAGATAACCTCTGCATCTCTACCCTCAGCTGCCAGCTGACCAAGACATCAGCACTGGAGTCAGACCCTACCAGAACCTCCTCAGCCAACATGAAGCAAAGCAAACGTTCCTGTGAAGAGTTGGCATTTAACATGGCGGACTCACAGTCACACAGTCCGCAGGTAGAAGCAGTGGGGCTTTGCAAGAGTGAGGCTGAAGCCAACAACTTTTGTAGCTGTCTCCAGTCTCCTGATTCTTATTTTGAACTCTGTGTTCAGTGCAACACCTTGCACAATATCACCTGTGCCTTGCTTCAGCATTGTCACAGGAAGGGCCACCATGTTGTATCACATGGCGATATGACAGAAGAGATCAAAGAAATGAGAGCAGTGTCACCACTTTGTGGAAGCCCCAGAGTGAGTGGTATGAGTACATCACCAACTCTCACCAGCAGCAGTGCAGCAATGTCCTCCTTAGTCCTATATGATGACCCTAAATCAATAAATCCATGTCTTCATCCAATCACCTACCACGATTGCTGCGACCTCTCCCAGCTGGACCCCCAGGTCCTGTGTCACAGCTGCGGGGTCTTCCACTCTGGTTCCTGCGGAGACATAGACTTCTGCCAGTTTCACCACAAGATCAAGCCACTGGGAGTGTGCTCCTGTGGGAGGACATGTTCCAGAGACCCACTGGTTCTGTGCAGATATTGTGGGAATGAATATTGTACTGATTGTTGGTATAGAAATCCTGTTACATGCACCTGTGGCCAAACTTTTGACCAATCATCCTCTGTGTGATTTGTTTTTGAAAAGTATTGCACTAATGAGGCACACCTAGCTAAACCACAGTGCCTTAAATCTGCATACTGGAATAATGCCTTGACAGAGCAATCCCAATTTTTATATTCTTGGTCCTCTTTCTGACATGCACATTACTCTGTCGTAGAGGTCTTCTGTAAGTGGCCATATTTACCATTAACAGCAATTTTAAAATACAGTATTGTGTATTGTTTATTGTTTAAACTTGAAGTTGTGATTACATGTGCTCTTATGTCACTTAAATGTAGCACAAAGAAGTATGTTTTCATCTGTATTTGTTGCCTGCACACAGTCGGGAGTAAAAAGGGTCAACATGCCACTTGCCAGTGTTAAATGTGTTTTCTAAGTCATGAGCAAATTACTTTGATGACAATGGAATTATAGGTATGCACAGACTGTATACCTCAGAAAAAAAGACCTTTACAATTCATTGGAGAATAGACTGACGTACAATTTGCTTGCTTTGTCCAGCCAACTGTCTACTCCCCTTAATATTGAGTTTAGTGTAATGGAGGACTAAGGACTCAGGTCTTGGGCACCTAAAAATGACTTAAATGGATTGTCAAAATTGTTTCAACTAATTGTTTCAGCCCAAAACAAAGTATTTTTTGACAAGGTTTCAGTTGACATTTTTATGATGTATTTGTATGAAGTTCCATGTTAAAAATTCAAGAAAATTGAATGGGCTCAAATGGTTTCAGTTGCACATAGGGTAGAATTTTGAATAAAATTTTGATATGCCTCCAATCTAAAAAGTTGAAAATCACCCAGTATAGAGGTGCATGCTTTTCACTGGATGGATTAACTCTGAATCTAATCAAATGCTATGTGACCCAAAATGTTCACTAATCCTCCATTTAATGTTCTGAAAATATCTAATGACAAAACACCAGAAGACACACAAAAACATTATGATGAACATTTTAATAACACAAATAAATATTGGTCATGGATATAAAAGTCATGAGGATTGATCTGCAGAAACATGAACCAACCCTGAATGCAAGTGAAAGTGACCAGACTGCGGGGTCCTGGGTCATGCCTGCTCATGTCCTAGACACGTCTTGAGTCCTCATTTGATTAAGTTCATGTAGATTTCTCAGTTTTTCCATTCTCATGTAAAACAGGTAGAATGACCCGTTTTTACCGAGTAGTCTGCTGCTTTGAGAATTTTTAAAGATGTTTTAAATGAGTTGAACACAATCTTGAAAAAATGGGTAATACTTAAGCATTTCCCCGTAATTTTGAAGTATTACCACAGCTGATTTATTAATTTTTTTCATTGTGCTGGTGCCACCAGACAAGGGCCACTTATTTTATCATGAATGCATCAGCCACTTTATTCATCAGACAAAGACCTGAAGTCCACAGAACATGCCTCTCTTGGCTTTAAGTTTAAAGTGATATAATGTAATCATTGTTTTGGGGGTTTCTCTGTTGACCACAACAACACTTTCAGTGCAGTGATGGATTTTTGTTTGAAACCGTTCACAATGATCCTGTCTTATTCCAATAGGAACTAGCGACCACAATGTGTCACTTTCTGCAAGACGGGACATTTATCACATAAAAGATAAGGCATGTTGCCAAAACAGCAAATAAATATGTCAGCAATGCAGTGTGGGTTGATCAGAGACGGTTTGGAGCAGAACTTCAATCAAGTCATTGCAGTTTTACAGATTCTTGTGTAAATGTTTGTGGTCTGTCCTGAGGGTCTTCTATTCATTGTATGCCTGCCAGTTGATGTTGATGAAGGTCTTGCTGTCCATGCGGTCAATGTAGAGGACCCCATCCAGGTGGTCCATCTCATGCTGGAGGATACGAGCTGGCCAGCCACTGGCCTGCCATGTGACAGCTTCACCCTTCTCATTCAGACCTGCAGGATGAACATGCAAATGAATTTACCATCAGAAACTTGGTGGAGTAACAGCATTCTCATTACCACTTGACTCATAAATGAAATGAAAAGATTCTTTTACACTTTTGTCTTTCACAAAGCCAAACATGATTCCATGTGTTTTGTTTTATAAAATGTTTCAGCAAATAAGAATTGTCTTAAAACTTTACGGGCATCATGTAGGAAACACAGAATCAAGCTATATATAGGATTGGTTAAATTAAGCTACGAACATACCAGACACTTCCACAGACAGGTAGCGTGGAACTGTGGCAGAGAAACCTGAGAGGCTCTCACAAGCCTCCTGAAAAAGCACAGTACGTCCATCCAGGACTCTCAGCTCAGGGTTGACAAAGATCCTCAGAGGCTGGGCAGAAAGACCACGGACCTCCCTTGAAGCGGGTGAACTCTCTTCCAACATCTTCTCTGGATATTCCAGGGCCAGGATGCGGAGTGGCACCCCAATTTGAGGTGCACTCAGGCCCACACACTCAAGTTTCCGCATGACTTTCACCATAGTGTTGATGATCTGTTGTACCTCGGGGCCTGTTATAGCTGCAGGGTCAACAGCAGCTGCATGTGAACGCAGCACTGGATCCCCTACCTGGCACACATGAGAGTATGGAGGACTGGGAGGGGATATGATCTTATGTTTCATGTACTGAAGGTAGGAGCGCACCTTGACGCTGCTAGAGTAGGAGTTACTGCAGGGTACAGGTGGGTGGGGTGAGATATTTCCAAGACAAGTTGAAGTCACTGCTTTTAAACTCCAGGCCCTGGGTCTGTAACAAGGGGCTTTGGTTGCACAAAGTCTGAACCCCATCCTGGAGAAGTGGAGCAGAGACCCACATGATTTTGTGTTCATGGTGGAGCTGCAACCAGGATGATGTGTCAGCTGCAGGAAAGTCGTTCAAAACAGTTAGTTAGTCTAAGTTCTTAACGATGTGTCATTAAGACCCAATGCCACATTTTAAAATATTTTAAGATCTCTGCTTTGGTAATAATAGGCACATTTATCCATACCCAGTCTTGCCCAAACGCCTGACACGCATATTATATTTCCAAAAGTATGTAGAAAGACAAACCATACAATTGTATGTGAATGTAGAACATATTATCCACAGGCTTTAATCTGCTGCTCTAACAGTCCCCAAGCTTCTGCCTTAAACTTACCTCCTGTATAATTTCAAACACCGCCGACGGAGTAAGCCGGTGCAACGAAACATGCGCGCCCGTTCAAAATCAAACACAAGCTACAAAGCTAAGTCGTTAGCATGTTGGTGTAGTTATGTATAAAACATTGTACGAATGCTGCTGACAAAGCAAAGTAATTGCATTTAAGCACGTCAGATGTATCTTACTTACCTTAAACTGTGTTCGTTTCCATGCAAGCTGAAAAGGACTAACTAACTAACTACATAGTCGGGACATAAGGTGAAAAGAGATGTTCACGGCTCAGTCAAACTACTTCCAAGTTAACACTGTCGCGTGGCACAGTAAACTTCAAAATAAAAGTCTACATTCTCCAGCCCACGTTTATCGTTGAGCGATATTCCCTTTGAATCTTTTATTTTGACAACGTCCAGCGAGTTTAACACGGAAGTAATTTACAACGTTTTCAAAACGCAACGATCTGTAAACAGTCTCAGAACTGGGGTGTTCAACACTCCCTAAACTTGCCGGT
>JAJHUR010016697.1:1556-98957 GCA_027495735.1 Lutjanus campechanus | reverse complement strand
TGTGGTTTGTTTGTCCTATAGGAGCAAATGAATCATCATCATTTAGAAATGAGATCACATAGATCACAATTTTTACAAATAATCGTGCAGCCCTGGTCAGTAGTATACAGGTGTTAAAAAATAATATAATCATCAGTAGTAGGTGATTTGTTCATTTTTAAAAGCGAGGCTGTAACCAGTTCATTTTGTTCATCTGTGACTTGCGAACTGACTTAAGAATGACTCTTTAGAGAGAATATCATCGAGAATAGATCCAAATATCATAGAACCACGATGAAAGTGACAGAAGGGCAAGACTAAAAGGAAAAATTTGAAATTACAACTCAAGATAATTACAACTTGCACAAAGCCCAGTAAGATAAAGTATCAATGTGTCGAGTAGACTCCTGCTAACAGGAGATGGAGAGGGGGGTGGCAGGTTAACAAGAGGGACGCATGTTGGTCATTCTGCTAACAAGGAGGGGTGGCATCCCCCACATCCCTCCACCAATATCTTACTGACAATAAATGTTTTTTTTTTTTTTTAACTCACTGGTGAGTGAGTACATGGTATTAGCCAATACGGACAGTTCAGGTATCAGTATTGGGAAGGAAAAAATTATATCAGAACATCTCCAATAGCTTCATCTGCCATGGTTTGGATTAATGATACTGTGAAGAATTCAACATCAATTTTACACTAATTAAGTGCCACACATAGACACATAAATGCACTGCCGTTTTAGACGTCATATGTAAAAAGGTGGAAGTTGCATTTCTGTTAAAATTGCTCTGCTTACTTGGGGCGTGTTAATATATATATAGAATATAAGAATTCTGTCATATCTAGAAGACAACTACATAGATAGCAAACACGTAAAATGAGTGAGGTGCAGACAAGAGAGGAACATGTAAGCACAAACATAAAAGAATAAAAGGGTTGTTGCACAGTCAAGCAGAACCACATTATTATATTAATCTAATTTTACACTAATTCAGCAATCTGTACTTTCGTCAGTGTTAAGTGACGGGATAATTTATCTAAATCTGCATAAGCCAAACAAAATGTGTTCTGGCTTCAAGAAATCCCTTATTGTCTCCACATGAATCGCTGAGTGAAAGACAAAATCGTTTATTTAAATGTTTTTCTTCTGAAACACTCCACTTAAACCCTGTATAGAGACCCAATCACAATGACATTACAGAATTATCAGACAACACTTACGCCCAAAAGTCCTCCACTGTGTCAAACTTGGAAATGAGACGCAGGTTCTCTGTCCAGCTTTTGCTCTTGTCATTTTTGAAATACCACAGGGCCCATCTGAGGAGAGGAAAAGACAAGAATCACTTCGTATTCATAGGATATTGGGAAGAATGAAGAATGAAAATCTTTTTCTTTTTACAAAAATGTTCTCTGAACAGCAAAACAACTTGGGGATATTTCTGATAAATCTCAGAAGAATGAAAAAATGTCTGTAAAAGGCATTTACTGTAAGTGCTACTGAATGAAAAACAAAATAAAATCAAGGCAGCATCCTAATAACACAGATATGCACCCTATTTCACAACAGAACACAACAGCTAGTTACAAAAGCATGCATATCAATGCAAAGAACAGAGAAAGCCGGCCATCATCAGCACTACAAATGCAGCCTTTGTTTATGACGGGTGCTGTTATTCTCCATCTATTCCCAGGAGGGCCAGCAAGGGAGGGATGAGGGCAATGAGAGGACATTGGCCGAACCCTGTGCCCCCCCGCCCCTCCTCCCACCCCCATCACAACAGTAACCAGCCATATACCCCACCCATGTGTCATAACCACAGATGTTAATACACCGAACAAAGCCAAAACAGAGGATGAGACTGTACTCGTGCCGTGTAGCAACTCCACTGACACACATTATTACACAACAGTGTTGGAGAGACAGCAGCACACAGGCGTGTCTTATTGGGTGATGAACCCAGTCGAGGACACAGTTTGTTTACATGCCTACTAATGGTATGCAAACTAACTTAGTCAGTGGGTCAAGTGAAGTCGGTGATGCATTTGTTGAGGGGGCCTGCTCCTTATATGTCACTAAATTCTGTCAGGCTACCAGGTCAAAAAGTCTTTAAAATCCTAATCCAATTAACCCGTTTCCTCAGGCGTGGGTGGTGGATTTTATTGCCAAACACAGGTGTAGCTATCTGGGCTAACTGTGGGTTTTGAAATAAAGGCAAAACTAAGACAAACTGAGACAAACAAGAATCAACAGAGAAGCTCTGTTGTGAGACTGCAGGCTGAGCAACATTTAAGGAATGAGGACCAGGTCTTTTAATTAAATTACAATATTCTATACAATAATATTTTATATGCCATTCTACTTCCTTGGCCATAATGATAAAATCTTAGGTTAGATTCAAAGGGGTTCAGTGTACTTCGTCTTTATAATCATCACAATTGAAGTAAATCCTACAATATTATCTTACTGAAGATCGGACTCGGTATATACATCAGCCAGAGAGTAATGAAATATTGCAGCGCAGAAATAGTACAGAAATTACAAAATAGCTTAACAAATTGAGGTAATTTAGAAACAATACATAGTTTGTGCACCAGAAAACACTGACAAGTTATTTTTTTTAAACTGTAAAATGTCCTGCTCAGTTTGTTTCTCAGTCACACAAGCAAAATAAGATATGTAAATACATACACTGGTTAAAAAAAGAGAGACCAAAACAAATACTATTGGCTAATATATTGTTACTGGATGTTTCAAACTGCCACATATTAATATTGACCTTAAAATTCACTGTAGAATTTATTTGGCTGACTGTATGCCAACCTTTCACACCAGAAGATTGTGTCACTCTCTCCTGAAAGTCCAATTAGTACGGCCATTACATCCAGCTATTTCTCTAAAGAAAGGAACAGTCTCATCTGTAGATAAAATCATGGGGGCATAAGCATAAAGAACATAGGTGTTTTTCATTTTTGCCCATTTATTAGCCTATTTTAATGCAGAACATTTTCCACAGCCTACCGCAGGTTCACAGAAACTGAATGCGTTTAAGCTGCCTTCCGGCAGCTGTTGTTTCGCTTTATTCAAGTAAGAAAATCACATTGCATGACTTGAAACTTGAAAGTTTCGTCATGCTTGTAAACTGTCTTTATTCATCATTTAAACCATGTAGAGTTAGTATAGTCAAACAAAACAATGTTCCTCCAGGACCACACTGCTGACATGGAGCTACAACAAAGGCCACAAAGAAATGACTAAGATTACACAAACCTGACAAGACTACATAAACATACAGAGACCATACAGGACCACATAAAGTGCATTTAATGTGCAACCATCTAGGTCACAAGAGACGATCCAAGATTGTGTGTAAAGTGTGATAGTGCAACAGAAAGTGCTAAGACAGTGCAAAGTTTGAAGACTGTTAAAAATAGTTAAGCTGCTGCATGTGTAAACATTCACTTCTGTACAAATGCCCATGCCTCCTTATGTTACAGTTGGGTAACAGAGACGTGCAGCCTGTTCATATCCATCTGTAGATTCACCTTAACCAAACTCTTGATAAAAATAAAAGCAGACATGATATTAATACTGTTGCATTACCGATCTCCAGTAAGTTTCAAGTCTCTGCAACATGATTATCACATATATAAAGATGAGCAGACACTTTTTTTTAATCTAGACAACTAACTAAATCTGCTGCAGAGTACAGCAAAAATGAAAAAAAGATAGGTTACAACATACACTCAGATGCCAGTTTAGTAGCTCAAACTAATGCATTTAAAGCATCAGTCCTGCAATAAATCCTTCCTTTATGAAGGTTATCATGTTGTATACGTTCTGCTTTTGTTGAAACTGTTTAAAGGAGGTGTTTTACTCAACTGTATGGTCACTTTAGAGGACGTAGGTTGTGGTACTGCTGAACTGTGTTGCATCATACAGAGAGGTGCTTCTGTTATTTAAGTCTACTCTAAGACAGCATTTGTTTTAGCCGGGTGCACTGTAAACTGACAACTGACTGTACATTGGTAAAAATATTTCACAACACAGCAGTCTTTCAAAATTCAAATTAATTGAACAAGCCAAGACTTCCTTATGATGAAAAACAGCTGTGAGGCAAGACAGGAGCGGCAACACTTTGTCGTTTAACTGAGACATCCATCATTAATGGTGCCAACAGTGGAAGCATCATGATACAATAAACCGACCACAGTATGCTTAAAAAAAATCTGAGCGCCTAAAACGAGATTGGCAGGATAACGTGGGCCAGGCTCCAGCAGCAGACCTGGACAACCTTGACCTCTGAGGCTGGGCTGAACAAGCAGAATGGCCTAGAAGTGACTTACTAAGTGAACTACTCAGCATTTCCTAAACCAACTGTACAATGCTCCTGAATAGGTCGTCACCAGCACAGAACTATGATAACATTTCTAAAAGAACAATAGTGAACAACAAATGCAACACTAGCATGCAGAGTAGGAAGCAGAATTCTTCATTCTATGCTTCTGGTTTTAATCTACAAAACAGCCTGATACCATTTACTAGTAAATTATTCGCAGTGATGGTTTTTTGTGACTTTTTTCTTTGCTATGGCACGCTTCAACAAAGTGCAAATGTCAACTGCATGTCACAGCACTCATCTTTGGACAGTTTAACCTTAATATGGTGCTCCAAATCATTTTACTAAAAATATAATCATTTAAAAACACATTACTACAGAACACAGGTTACCATGGCATTTTTCAGTAAAGACACATCCTCTGAGTTACTATAGAGAAGCAATTTGACTATGTTCTCTCCTTAGGGACTATCAAAACTGGCAGTATCTTCACCCTAACATTGACTACATTTACATGCACAAAATATTTCAGGTTTGGCCATTATTCAGAAAAAGACATTACTACTAAGCTAATAATAATGAATATTCCACCGATATTTCCATTCACATGCACCCATGAATACTCAGATTAACGTTATTAAATAAATCCAGTGGCTTACATATCATATCCAAAGTATACCAAAATATATCCAAAAACCCACTGATGTTCAGGTCTTTCATACATTTAAAAATAGGTGTGTTTCTCCTTCTGACCAGAAATTACTTATGTGCATGTAACTCTACCCCAGCTCTTGACACTGTTGGCTAATTGGTTTGTTTAAGCCGTATACATGTCTAAAGAATGCCCAAACCTCTAAATATTAATTGGCATATCCCAAGTGGCTTCATCATAAAATGCTACATTCAGAATAGGGCCTAATTAGGAAGAGTCAAATAGTGTGCAAAATGAGTGTGCATGTAAGCAGTCACTGTTGGAGGAATACGTCTAAGGACGTAAAATTGGCTAATGACCTTTGTGCGTGAGACAAAAGAGCAGGAGTCAAAGTGAAGACCTTCCTCCCCCCAAATAAGATGAAGATGACACATGCTCTTCGGGAAAATAGCGGGCATGCAACCTCTTTCTAATTTGCCAGATGTGAAATAGATATGGACACACATACATGGACTGAAATAAATAGACTGCTGACCTTACACTAAAAGGGTCAGTACTTTACACACTTTTTCATGTCTTTTTTTAAAAGAACAATTCAGTTTTACTGTCTTTCACTGCTTATTATAGTGTTTTTAGACTGAGGAGCCCTCCTCCATTTTGTGTTACATCATTTCATGCCTCATAGTAAGTCCCATTTAGAGCTCCAATGATTATCGAATATAACTGAATATTAATCCATCATCAAATTAATCACCAACTATTTTGATAACTGATGAATTGGTGTGAATATTTTTGGGTTGTGGGCAAAACAAGACATTTGAGGACATCATCTTGCTCTGGGAAACACTGATCAACATTTTCTGAAATTTTATAATCCAAACAACTAATCAGTTAATTGAGAAAATAATCAACAGATGAAAAGATGATAAATGTGATTGTTAGTTGCAGCCCTAGTCTAATTATTTCTGTTGTGACTGTGTCTATCTCTTTTTAGGCCCTTTTAACAGCAGCAGGGCATATGTTATCAAGGATTACAGTATTTAAAATACCATCAAATCTTCTGCAATAATGTGAAAGTTTAGTTAATCAGAAAATTGCAATTTACATGCCAAACTCAGTAGTGTAATTGGCATTATGTAATTACCACTAATATCAGAATTAGAGCTCCACAATTAATTGAAATATTATCTAAAGTGCTATGTGACAAAATGCAAAATCCAAATAGCAGAGACTGCAACTTTTTGATAAAGGAAAAATGTGTGACTTTATAGATATATATACAGCTTTATAATGAAGTATTTCGGTGCTGTAGAGATCTCTGACCTACAAATCTTGTTCTCTAGATGTATGAGAACATATTGGTTTGGTGCAGAACCCAACAAATGTCCCATCATCATGATTTTTTTTTGCTGTGAAAATGAACACTGAGATGCAAAAATGATCAGTCACACTGATCATGAATCAGTCAAAGTCTGTCAAAATAATCACAATATGTTGTTTGTTTTTTTTACCATGTTGTGTAGCTCTTATCAGAATACTGCAGTGTACATAAGCACAAGCAGCTGGTTATTTCTCACCTGTTTTGCAAGGGGTGCTTGATATACTGCTCAGGATTTGCAACAACTTGGCTGTCAGTCTGTTGATCTTCAGTTTCAGCTGTTTTCTGAGGAGAGAGATATATAAACACATCATATTTCAATGAAAAAGACGTTAATCCAACATATCTACATCAGTCTCATCCCTGTAAGTCCGCTGATCATCATAAAGGTGCTCGGGCTTCATGCAAAGCTATGAGATGGGAGATGAATTCATATTTCACCAATCTCGTGATAGGTGGCTTTGTGGTTACAGTGTGACACAATGCAGTTTATATGAGGTCTTCTCCTGAACTTAAATGCATCATTACAGGTGAGAAACAGTTTTATAAACTTGTATAACTGGTCAAACTGAGTAAAATAAACTATTAGAAAAATCATTTACCTGATAGGCCATCATATCCACATTACAGTTATTGATTTTTCTCAGGGGACCATAGCCGTCACAAATACTATTAAATATCACATGACAGTCCAGACATAACGTTAAGTCGTCACACTATCAAAATTTAAGCTAACACAAAAATTAGGCTCTAAGTTAGAGTCCAGCTCCATAACGTTAACATTTTTAACCACTATACAAAACAACTCGCAGAAAACATTTAGATTTGCGTTGGTAAAATAATATATTACATTACTTAAGTAGTAAAATACAAGCTAACGTTAGAGTTAGGTAAGTTCGCATCGTTAGCATCAGTTTTAGCAGACGTGCTAGGCTAGCTACAAGCTCGATACACACGTGTCCAGATTGTCATAAAATTAATCAATAATATCGTAGTATGAGCATTTAAATATACTGATAGTTGATTAAAAAACACCATATGATATTGACTATAATATCAAAGTATGTTAAAACAAATCGTGGATTGGAGTTTGAATGAACGACGTCCAGTCAGAGTCCCTCCCTGCCAACAAAGTCAGGCACTGCCTTATCCATCACATTGCTGTGCATGCTAACGCTAACTGTGATCCACGCCAACTGACACATCTGTGAGCTCAAACACACTCGTTTCACTAAAATAATGGCTGCCGTTTCAAGGAAGAAATATTGTATAATAAAGTCATAAGATATAGTGAAGATGTAGCGAATATTTCCGTGCACAATAGTCGATTTTTTCAGCAATCTCTTGTCTCTCTTACCGGCTCCGATGTCGCCATCTTGACAGTAGAAATGTTCTGCCCGTTCAGCGCTTCTGCGTCACACTCCAACCACTCACACACCTACGGAAGCCGCCTAGGTCCAGTTCGAGGTGGGTGATATGAGACCAAGGAGGGTTCTTCATGTAAGGACACGCATCAAACTTAATGTCTTTGATGTTCAAAATTCTACATAGTGTGTCTGTCCAAGGCACTTTTTTCCCCCTCAGCTAATGACAACTTAAAAGATGGAAAATTTATTTGGGACCCCTCCTGTATGTCCCCTGGAATAATTTGAGGAAACCTATTTTTATTTTTTATAATAATAGGCCTATGACACACTTACCCCCATCAACACACATATCCCCCAGTATTATTGTTGTTGTTTATGCTGTTTATGTGTGCCAGTGTTGTATATATTGTTGTATACATATTTTTACATATTCCCTATTCTATTTCTCTATATCTTGTATGCACATATTTTTAAATACTTATATTTTTATTATATTCTTATAATTTCTATATGCTTATATATAGTTTTATTCTTAAATGGGAGCAACTGTACACAAACAATGTCCCCTCAGTGATTAGTAAAGTATTTCTGATTCTGACTGATTTTTTTTCTACTTAGATAAGCAAAAGAAAAGCACAAGAGAAATGTATTTGGAAAATATGAACTTTTTAGATTTAAAAAATTATTATTCGTTGAACAATGAAGTCTTTTGTCAATAAATAAATGTATTTTTTAAACAAATATTATAATAATCTAAATGAATTTTGGCCTTTAAAAATCCACCATCTCTACTTTAACAAAAAAAAGTCCAAGATACATACAGCAGGTTGTGTGCGCTCCAGTTCCTGTGAATCCAAAGCCCACGTTACTGTCTGTATATGAGCATCCTCACTGCAGCCACTAATGCAGGTGATTCTCATGGTACAGGTAATTTTATTTCAGAATTTTGCTATGATATGATTTTCTTGAAATAAAATTGTGAAATTGTTTATAGAATTTTTGTCAATCAAATGCCTGAAACATCACCAGCACTTCATCACGGTGATGCTGTGTAAATCCAATATTACCATGTGGGGACCTAATAGTACCATAAATATTGAAGAGATAGTTATCAGGGTATAAACCATTGAATTTTAGTTGTCTCATGATATTTATTGTCACATTCCCCAACCCTAATTCAAACTATATGATCTTTGACTAAAGTGACCACTACAATACTTTCCACACATGAATACACTTTTATTATGATGGTGTCCCACAGCAAAAAGTCAGATACTTGATTACTTCCATTTTTCAGTAACACATGAGGTTCTAGTGGTTGATCTCCCTGCTTTCATGTGTAATGCAATAACTTGTTGATGCTGGTGGGGAAGGTTTTTCTCCCCTTCCAGGAAGGTCATGATGCAGAATCATGTGTAAAGAAACACTCCTCCTGGGGCTGGCATTGATTAACAGTAGTGGAATGTAAGTTTTATACTTCATGTCAACACTTCTGGACTAATTTTAATTAATACTCATGACTTTACTAAGTAAAATGTTGAATGCATGACTTTTACTTGTAACAGAATATTTTAACACTGTGACATTTATACTTCATACTTTGATTTTCTATCTGTGAAAGGTGCTATACAAACAAACTTTACTGACTTACTCTACTTTCTTAAAGTTACTACGAGGAACTTGTCTATTCTGTTGTTTTTGGAAGCCCTTGAAGACACTGTGTCCACTGTCATCACCACATATAAATTTATCTGAATAAAATTATCCTCCTGATTCTTTTTAATAATAACATACTAGTCACTCTTACCTTTGCCAGGGAACATGTAAAGACAGGATTGTTTCATCTGATTTCAATAACTATACAGAAATAGCAGATATAGTAGATCTTCTCACGGATAGTCTCATTTGCTTAGATCATAGAGGCATCAGCATTAAATGAAGACTGTTTCATAACCAGTTAAAATCTCCTTGTAGTAGCTTTAAGTAAAAGATCTAAGTACTTCTTACTGCTTTCAATTACTCACTAACTCACTGCAGGCTGCCTACCCAGTTCTTAATGCCGCAGCAAAGCCTGTGCTTAAGTTATCTAACATAAAAATGATCCCAATGAGTCCCACACAGTGAATTACATAGAGGTTAAATGTGAGAAAAAGACTGCAGATACTGAATTGTTACTTAGTACCTACAGAAACCATCACTAGAGAAAAAATTGTATCATTACATCCTAACTTAACAATTCTTGTTTAACTTTAAAAGTCAGAATTGTGAAACTTTTTCTAAGGAGGAACATTGGTTGATTCAGCCAGATACAGTGAATAAAGCTTGGAATTCTACCAAAATTATAGACAAAATACTCTTTTGTTCCGCTTATTTATGATCTATTTATCCAAAGGGCCAGTGTAGGGGGTGCCCTGATAATATTTCACATTCATTATCCAGCTGCAAACAGTGGAGCTCAGCTTGTTGACTCATTATCTCAATACTTATTTCTCAGTGTGCTAAATATAATTATGATGCAGATTGTCTTCAGAGTTGACTAAACCCCTGAGGCTCTCTTGTGTCTACTTACAGTTATTAAGTTAGTTATCTCACTAAGTCAGAAGCAAATGATTTTCTTACATTTACATTTGAGTGAAAAAAATAACTCATCATGTTTCCCGTTCTGGAGACAAATTGTACAAAAACAAGATGTGATTCATCCCCAAACAAGAGGACAAAGTCCAACTTACTAAACTGAAATTCCACAGCAGTGAGTCATACAGTATGCTAGTGTGGGAAATTCAGAAAGAAAGAAAAAAAAGAGTAAGTTTTCTTGGCTTTTCCGAATACAAATTAACCCATAACCCATCTGTTCTGTTTGGCTTGTTAAAAAAATATCAGCCTACTTCATAGTTAAATAAATAATGATGCAATCTGTCACAGAATTAATGCTTAGAAAAGGCCCTCACATTTACCTGAACTAAATTTAACTGTCAAAGGCTGTGTAAACACACATGCTCTTTGTCTTCGTGTGGAAACACCCACACACGCGCCCACACACACACACACACACAACAAATCATGACAGAGGAAATCATGATCAGGTCCAAAATATAAATATGACTTTATTTCACAATCCCGAAAGAGATCAGCCATCCATAAAAGGAATGCTAAATTTAGTCTCTTCTCAAGTCTAAACTGGATATACTTTCAGCAACGTACAGTAATTCAGTTTCAAAATAAGCAAGATCATCCATTGTCTAAACACCATTAACAGTACAGTAAAAACAATATGCTTCACATACATATTTACACATTTTCTACTAATAAAAGCTTGTTTTTTTTTTCAGATTTTTGAATGCTGGTGCTAGTTGTTAGTTCCTCGTTGATACAAAGACTTTCAGTGTGGACTGAGAATGTCCCCCACAGTAAATCAAAAGACACATTTACATCTGTAACTTTGCCAAAAATGTCCTTTCTAAATCAACCGATTTAAAAACTGTTTACATTCATTTCATTTTGTGTGTATGTTGTGATTTTTGAGGATCATGGAAGACGTTTGAACTTAGATGGATATCTGCATGATAATTTGCTTTTTACTTGTTCTTGAAAAACATTGTGGTCAAAGGTGGGATACCAACACATCTCAGTCTGTCAGCCAGTAATCATCCAGAGAAATGATGAAACTACCTTTGTACTGAATCGTATACCAGATCAGTGTGCTGAGTTTTAAAAAAGCACCATGCCATCACCGGTCAGCATATAACCAGGTTAGGTCACCATGTGTACCTTGACATCTTGTCCTATTAGCACCAAAAGGAAGTCAAAGTATGTAAAAGTCCAAAATGTTTCTCACAGGAAACATTATACCACCAGTGTTAGTGTGAATATCAGTGAAAGGTCTTTATCGGTTGTGCTGAAATTTCAATGATGAATCCTTAAAATGAAGAGCTTCTCTTTCATGGGTAATAAAAAATAAAAATCCTGACTCACCAGGAGTTGACACCAACCCCCTTATTCAGACCCTGTAAAAAAGCTATCTGTAAACAAAGTCTTCACCAGGGTCGAGCACCCGAAATCGTCTTAGGCAATATTGTCTGAGTGGGATCTGATGTTTGAGTGGTTTTCCAACAAGAGCAGAGAGGAGGCAAGAGTAGGAATAGTTTGATTAGTCAGCGTTGGCTAACACAGTTTCGTGTTCACATCTGACACTTTGTGATTTCTGTAAAACAGAGGTCTCGTTAGCACCATTAAAATGTACAGTAAGTTTTTGAAATCCTATGATCACACTTGTGCCCTATGAAAGACTTTCCTTTTCCAGAAGGTGAACGTAAGTGCCAGTAATGATAAGCACTTCATTGTTGCAGCATTTCACAATTCCTCATTATGCTAAGTTTTGAATTTCATTAGATATGTATGCCATTTTCAATCAAATAAATGCAGAAACACTGTAAAAATAAAACCGGGTTCATGCTAAACTGTCATATATATCTCTATCTGTACATACATATTCAGGCCTATGGATTGGGACCTTTTCAAGTTAAGTTTAGGAAAACAAAAAAGTGCTTCTTAATATGCCATACATATCTGTGAATAAAAGACAAACCATCCAGACGTAGAAATGAAAATAAACATAACAACAAACCAAAGAAGTACGTTTCTTTCATCACCTGCCGACAGAAGCCAGAGGCAGCAGAAGGAAAAGTACAATGCTACATGTGACAATCTGTAGTAGATATACTGTATGCACAATATTAGTCTTGTTTTCTACATTATGTGATGTGATGAAACAAAGGTTACAGTGAGAATGGCACCAATGTAAAAGCCAACGAGATTCATCTTATGAAAAGAGAACTATCGACTGAAAATAAAGAGCATAGTTCTACTGTACAACATAAATTCTGAGCGTCAACACATAATAATGCAGGTTATCATAGAAATCTTGCAGTAAACAGGCTTACACCAGGAATTAAATAGAAATCGTTATGATCAGAATAAATAATCACATCTTTTTTGTTCTTAATCATGTATATAAAACCAGTTTAAAAACGTCTTTAAAATGCTTCAAAGCACCATCTCTTTACAATAAAAACAACACCGAAACTCACAGTTAAAAAGCCAACAAACTTTGGTCTTCCTCATCGCTTTGAAGGCATAGATGAAGAAGGACAAAGTGAACAAACAGATATTAGAAAAAGCACAATGAAAAACGACGTAAAAATGAGAGTAGCAGTTTGAAGTTGATTGAGGTAAGGCAGAAGCACAGGGTGTAGGAGTTTTCTGTGTGTGTGTTGTGTGTGTGTGTGTGTGTAAAACATGTTGACTAAGTCCAGCGATTGTAGGGGCCCGTCACTTGGGTAAGAGCATAAGGGGACACGGTGATGACGCCATCCCTCGGGAGAGTCCATGCTTGACGTGTGGGGACATTCATGACCCTCCTCGCCTCCTCTGCCTCCTTCCCTGTTTCCTCTTCTAGCTCCTCACCTCCAGCTCCCTTCCTTCCCGCATAGTTGCTTGGGATGTCCTCCATCCTCAGCCTCTCAGCCTCCTCCTCCCGTTCCCGCTCGCGTTTGGCCATTTTGGCGTCCCACATAGCCATCCCGTGGCCTGGTTCGTTTAGAGACTTGTGCTGATAGAAGACCAGGGAGATGCGGGTGGGGTGTCTGCGGTCCGGCCTGAGGATTGGGGTGGTGGCGTGGAGCTCCCGCCGCGCACACTCTATCAGGATGGAGCCGTGTGACGGTGCCACGGCGACTCCGCCTATGTTGTGGTCCAGGAAGTTGTGCTCGCTGTCTGACCACACCTCTTCCTGCTTAACTTCCTCTGGTTCTGGTTCAAGTGGTGGGGGAGTTTGCGGGGGAAGGGGGAGAGATGAGAGCGGAGGGAGGCCATGACCCCTGACCTCTGCTGCGACATCTCCTGCAGCCCTGTGGAGTCCGTTGAGCCTGCTGAAGAGGCCCTCAGAGGTAGGTCTGGGGGAGAAGGAGGAGGGAGGAGGAGCACTCCCACTGGGGGAGGGTCTGCGCAGAGAAGAGCAGTGCACCTCATTGGGCTCAGTTTTAAACGCATGGGGGTAGTCAGTAAGAGCATTGTGTGGAGGTATACGTTCTGACGTAACACTCGGGTCACCTGATGCTGGAGAGTAACCATTCATGGCCTCACTCATTGTCTTATAATGGAGAGCGGAGCCATTCTGTCCAAACTGGAGGCCAGGCAGGCCGTGGTGGTTGGGGGAGATGACCTCCTTCTGTGGGGTGACCCCTGCAGCCAGAGTGGGGAAGCTGCTGGTGCTCTGGCTGTAAGTGCTGGGTTGATTCCTGTCTGGTGGATACTTTCCAACGCTGGCAGGTCTGGGTGGTAGTCTGTGTGAGCTGTAGTAACTCTGTGGCTCTGTTTTGGATGCAGAAAATACATGTTAAACATTGATACAAAAAACAATGATAATCAAAGGAGTAATCAAAAATATTTATATGCAACCCCAGTTCCAAAAAAGTTGGGACATTGTCTAAAACACAAATAAACTCAGAATACGATGATTTGCAAAAACTACTGGACTTTTATTGAAAACAGCACAAAGACAAGATGTTTAATGTTTAAACTGATTAACTTCATTGTTTTTTGTAAATATACACTCAAAAAATTTGGACATGGGCACGTTTGCCACTGTGATACATCACCTTTTCTTTTAACAACACTCAGCAAGTGGACTCTAATTGTTGAAGTTCTGAGATTCTTTCTCATTCTTGCTTGATATACGACTTAAAGTGCTCAACAGTCCAGGGTCTCCATTGGTGTATTTTATGCTTCATAATGAACCACACATTTTCAATGGGATACAGATCTGGACTGCAGGCAGTTCTTTTACTATGAAGCCACACAGTTGTAACACATGCAGAATGTGTCTTGGCATTGTTTTGCTGAAATAAGCAGGGACGTCTCTGTAAAAGACACATTAATGGTGCCTTCACAGATCACATTTTCACTTTACATCAAGCTTAATATCCAATCATGATACTACATGATAAATTGTTACCAGTTAACCTGTTTACATGTTGAATGTTCCAAACAGGTGTTTGGTTTAGGCATCAAATACAGAATAACTGTATATTCACAAAAACAATAAAGTTTATCCGTTTGAACATTAAATATCTTGTCTTTGTACTGTATTCAATTGAACAGAAGTCAAAAATAATGCACAAATCACTGCATTCTTTTCTTATTTATATTTTATACAACGGCCCAACTTTTTTGGAAATGACCCTTCACTAAGCCCCATCTCCAAACAGCAACTATCCAATCATAGCTTAGCAACTGTAACTAGAACTGTCAAGCTTTCCATTTCTCTACATGTTGAAGCAGTGTGCAGGAGGCTCTGAGGAGAGCAACACTCGGCATTTCATGAGTCTGGACGGTGGTGTCTGTTTTTGTAGTCTCTCAAAAACATGAAACACAGAAGCACACATGAGGAGAATGGATTAAACTCTGTCTTCATCTTCTCTAACATAAGCTGCACATGTTTACCTCTAGCCAAACTTGTTAGAACCACTGCATCTGCATTTGTTCTGTGGGGGTTTGAGGAGGAGGAGGATGTAGGCTGATGCAGAATCCAAGTGGGCCAACAACGATGCACTCTGCTCACTCTGGCTTGCTGTCTCGGGTCTAAGCTGGGTTAGAGTAGCTCTTATCCCGACTGCCTTCCGCATCCGCAGTCTGGCTCGTCTGGCTGGCTGACCCGTGTCAAGGTCCATTGCACTAATCGAGTCCCTGTGCTTCCTTTTCCCATGTTAATGAGTGTATTTCTGTCATCTATGATATAGATAACTTGCCGTATTTCACCATAAGACCAATGTTTGCTAAGATGTAAGCTTAGCTTTAGCCTCAGTCAGGGTTCTTGTTTTAAAACGTGACAGATGGAAACATTAAAACATCAGCTGGAGACTTCTCAGCTGACTCAAGTCAAGTTAGCATTAGCTCACATTAGCCAGCTTCACTTATGAAATCTGCTTGTGAGTCATTATTTTAGCCAATAAAATCCACCACCACCAGCTAAAAGATGCTGAGATGCTGCTTTTGTTTACATCTCTGAGGATTCAGAGACCTCGCGTTTCGACAATTACTCCCAATTTCAATGTTAAATCTGCCACTGTTATCACTGTAAACAGCATAAACGCAGTGTGAGAATGGAAAGTCTGGCAGGTGTAGCAACAGTAACTAAGTAACTAAGGAGGGTCACCAGGAGCAAAGGGTCAACTGGGGTTGTATTTTGACCTCAACATATTACTCATTAAAATTGTCTAATAATGTGACCAGAGGCTTGGATTTACTACCTTTGTTGGGGGTTTCATTTTTCATTTTCCCAGGAGTGAGAGGAGTCAGCCCAAGCTTCTTCTCCAGTTTCTCAGCCTGAGCCTTCAGACGAGCCTCTTGCCTGATCTTACGGGCTGATTTTACCGGCTCAGCCAGTAGTCGCACCTGACAAAGACAAAAAAATCAAAGAGTTAAAGGTGTAATATGTTACACCCTAACATTCAAAAAACAGGACTAATAGGCGTCCATGGTGTCCACATCTGTCCATGTAGGCATCTGATTGAGAGTATAATCAAGCCCTGAACCTACGCGAGAATGAGACATGCACAAGAGACAATGACAAACGATGATGAGCCCTACAATTGTTTGTCAATGTAGAGCCAAGTCTGTTCTCCCGAAAAACAAATGTCCACTGCTCTGAAAATACACACTCTGTAGTTGGAGTTCAGTAACTGCTGGCTTTACTACTTTCCAAACTCCATTAGCATATTGCTCAATTTAATTGTTAAATATCTATTCCTTCTCAAAGATCATGAAACCCTCTAGACTCCATAGTGCCTGAGAGCATCCGTTCTCTATTTCTCTATAGCGCGTGTAACTTAAAATCATTCAGTGTATAACCGGACTCAGAAATATTCATTGTAACATTAAGATCTGTGATTTTTAGTGAGAGTTTCCAACCAGTTTCCACTGAAGCGTGGGGGGATTTTCAGTGAACTGCAGCAACATTTTAGAAATTCCACTGAGGTCTAAAGGGTTAATGATTTCTTACAACTCATAAACAGACACTCACTAGTTCACTGACCATTCTGTATTAATTTTACCTCCATGTAAAGTCAATAAACGTGAAACAGACAGTGTGGACAAAACAAAAACAGACGTTCCATACTGGAGTGGAAATTTCAAAGGAGATCATGCAGGCTGTATTGTTGTTGCAGAAGCCAGCATTTCAACTTAGCATGTTTCCTTAATCTCTAACGACATGTCATGATTTAGCACAGTGAATGTATTATGTATTTCTCCTTTGAAACATGACACATTTTCATTTTTTTGCACTTTTGCCTCAAAGAACATATGTTGCAGTTAGAAAGAAAATAAAAACAACATAATAAAAGACTCTTCTGTTCACTCACCTCTCGAGGAAAGGATGTGAGAACTTGCAGAGCACCACTTCGGATCTTGGCCCACTGGCCCTCAACCTGACCGAACTCATCCCGGTCAGAGATCCTGTAAAGTGGCAGAACATGGAGCTGCTCATCTTCTGGTATGTTACGCACTGCGCGGTTATCTTCCTTGGTTAAAGTGCAAACCTGAAAAAGGACACAGACAAAAGGCAACGTGTTCAACCAAGCAGTTGACCATATTAATCAATACCTCAAGGGATTTAAGCAAAATTAGAACCAATAACCTTTGACATAGTTTGGGGGTGTGTTTAGACACACAGCACAGAAGTAGACAGCTTGCTTACCACAGTGCTGCCGTTATTCATGTTGTGAGTGTCCTTGTGAGCATGGGCACAGAAATCCACACAGGCTGTGACCCCAGAAAAAGGACGTCCCGTCCTCCGGCCCAGCCTGCAGCCTCCCCCTGCCTCCTCATGTTCCACCTATGAGTGGAGAAAGGACAATACAGAAGAAGGGTTTGGTTTGTGGTGAAGAAGATGGTCAAAGATTGCATGCAAGTTTTCTTGAACAAGTTGCAAGAGAAGCGCACATTCTCAAAAGTGTAGGGAGGCTGTTCCCGAGTCTGGGTGCATATGAACTAAATTAAGCTTCACCCAACAATTAATGTGAGAGTCAGCAGAATACAGAATACAGGGATCAGGAGCCTCATTACAGTAACTTCCTAAGTTTGAAATCTTATCTTATTAAGTTAGGATAGTTAGCCTAGTGACTGTCCTGAATTCAAAATAATGGCAAAAAATGGCAGAACCACTTTTTTTGTGGTCTGTATTTCAATAACAATGAAGATGGGGAATATAAACCTTTATAGCCCACTGCCAAGTCAATTAATTTTGAGTTTTATCAACCTGCTGCATCCGTTTAAATCCTTAACCAATAATTAGGAAAGACATTATGAATAGTTATGGTTATGAACAGTTCACATGAACACACTCTCTCTCTCTCTCTCTCTCTCTCTCTCTCTCCCTCTCTCTCTCTCTCTCTGGGGAGTGTGAGTCCATATCACACTTTTCTCATCAGTAAACCAAACAGCTGGATTATGTTGTGAATATTATATTTCCTCACTTGGAGGCTTAAAAAATGGTGGCGTGTTGTTGATACAAGCCTATGACAGCTAAGGGATGATCAGAGGTAAGTGTGGCAGCTGTTCAATGTTTCATACCTGGTTTTGGAAAGCCTCAGGAGCCAGTCTTTTGTAAAGTGGTGCAAGATCAGTGGCAAGATTCTGAAGGTTGTTCTCAATCTTTTCCTCCTAAAAGTAATGGACATGTTTTGGAGTGAATAACAACTTGTTTAAAATAAATTTGTTCTGGCTACAGATGTGACTGTCATGTCCAACATAAGCCACTAGGAGGCAAATGTTTGGCAAAGATTTGATCAACTAGGTCTGCCTTTATTGCAGATAATATGCAGAGAAGCAAGTGAACTTTTCTGATACATCATATAGTAAGAACTAATATTATAATAATAACAACAAGCTAGCACATTAATTATACATATACTGTTCATATATATGGTCTCACATCACTGTAACACTACAAGAAACAAATAGAAGAAATTATAACAGATGATTTCCTCTAGGATTTGTGGAAGCTGACCACTCCCTCACCTCCTCTGGGTAGTCTCCAAGCAGGCGGAACTTGCGGGGCACTTTACTGCGGGCAAACTTACATCCATTGAAGTACATACTCCAGGAACAGCCAAAGGAAAATGAAGCTCCGCAGGTGTCTGGGTCCAAACCCTGGCATGCACATGTACGACTGTGGAGACGGATTGGTGGGAGGAAGATAAAGAAACGAACAAAACTGTGAAAGAGCAACGTCATTGCAAAACAAAGAAAGAGGTTCTCACTCTTCATTGAGGGCACAGCGACGGCTGGTGGGGGAGCCGTATTTATAGAGGGACTGTGTGAGCTCCTGGTAGAGATGGTCTGCTACCGGTCGAGGGATTCCCTCCCACGCCAGAATGAGGATCACCAGCACGGCAGAGTCACAGAAGTGCCCCGGCCTCTGGCGGACCAAACACAGCAGCTTCTCCTCTTCACTGCCCCGCCGGATCACCTGTCAGATAGTGCACACATGCACACATAAAACAAGCACATTATAACAGATAAACGGACTGTAATACCGAAAAATACAGCAAAAACAAGCATTTTAAAACAATATCACCAAATTCTGGCTTTCTGCCGGGTAGTGGTTTTTGAAGCACTGTGACTGACCTGCCAAACTACAAAGATTAGGTTTTAAGACGACAGTTTAAAAATTGTAATCTTTAGTTGTGAGTCTTGAAACGTCTATGTTAAGGGATGAAGTTGGAAAGAATCATATTTAGGTTAGGGTTTCATGGTTGGGGGCAGCTAAGGGTTTGCTGTGGTTGTGGTGAGGATAAGAATCTGGGAGTGACTTCCGTCTTTGCCCGTAAATATCCTGCAATGGGATCCTCAAGAACACTTCATCATACAGCTGATGTATTCAGGACATTTAGGAAATTACCATGAACACAAACATCAGCCACATACCCATTTAGCTATTGGACACCCCTGGGAACTCTTTCCTTCTTTCCCAGTGTAAACAACGACTTCCACCCTTACTGCATTTCCTTTGGCACCATACCTGTGTCACACACAACAGACATAAGAGAGACATATCATTGATAACACAATAACATTGCTGAAGGAGCCTAAATGCAGTTTATTGATGTTGACTAAATAGCATGCAATAATTTAAAGGTAGATCAGAAGAATTCGTCCAATCTGTTCAGAAATGCACAAGAAAGATAGTCAGTTGTTATGTTTCATTTCCAGGATGTCAAATACTGACGTTTTTGGTTGGTAAACAGTCGTGAGCTCAGCAAAATAATGAGAAATACAGGCAGAGGGCAGCGCCTCTGCAGATACAGTCACCACCACACACTTCTAGTGGGTCATAAGTGATGATCGAAAGGGATTATGTTTCTTAGTCTATACATTCTTTTTTAGGAAAATGTTACATATAATGCCTTTAAGTTCATATGTTAAACAAGAGTAATTTACATTGTTCAGTGATATAGAAGGAATAGGAAGGAATATTTACTGGATTTGCAGGTTGACATATTCACAGTTAATATTTCTGATAATAAGTCAGCTGTTTGATTCCTTGCACTTAATGTGTGTGGATAATTTAAAATGCATAAAATCACATTTTTATTACATATATATATATACACATACTTGGGAACAGTTGGTTTCTGGTAACTGCACACCTTTGTTTGCCTTTTAATACTCAAGAAGAGAGTCTGGCTGTAATCTTAGGGCTTTCAGGCCAGTGGAGGGAGGAGCCACTCTCCACTTGACCTCCCTCTTTCTCTAATTAATGATTCTCATTTGGATTTGATTGAGTAATTTGATAACTTTAGAAATGCACAGTTGTTCTGTATCATTTTTTTCTTGTGTCAACATAAACAATTAAATTGATCAAGTGGTCCTGTGGATTTTTAAAAGAAATTTGAATTAAAATCATTCAAGCGTCAAGCTAAGGCTTCATTCACTGGAAACTTACAAATACAGTGATACCCTTATCTGAGACCACTGACAATACACACATCCTTCAGCATTAACAAATTAAACATTTAGTGCTAGATCAGTTAATTTACACCAATGCACACTTACGCATAGAATAAACACTCAAATATCTTTGAATTGAATATTTGTCATTGAAAAACTCAGTGACTGCAGAATGACATTTTTCAGTTAAGTGTGGCTGTCAGATGGACTGTGATGGACCTCAAGTTGTTTTAAACTGGCTGTCATCTTGGTTTACGGGCCCCTCGTCTCAGCTCTAGGGGTTTCCTGTTTCAACACGCTGTGTGTGTGTGTGTTGTTTGTACATGTGTGTAGCTGAGGCAGTGGGTGAATGTGTTGAGCTAGCTCAGCAATGCTTCCTTCTAATGACAGACTCTTTGGCTGTGACCCCACCCCATTCCACCAAGCCTGTGGTTGACTAGTAGGCTCTCAGCATGTTTGGTAGTAAACACACCCACCTACACTCAAGTGTGTGTAAACAGAGAGGCAGTAGTCACTCTACCTGTTCTCCATCATTTCCCTCACTGCAGCAACAGAAGGTCCTGCCCCAAGGTGAGTATAGTAAGGGCCTTCCTCCTTTTCAATGATTTGGTCTGCGGTAACAAAAAAAGATTCATTAGATACCATAGCAGCTTTACTCAATGTAGAACTGTCTTTCAAATGCACAACAGCCTAAAATAAAATCTGATGCCCTGTTTACAGACAATCTTGATAAGGGAACCAGATTCATTTAAATGTGGTATACACTAGGGCTGCAACCAACTATAACTTTTATTGTCGATTAATCTGGTCTGGATTACTTTCTTGATTAATCGATTGGTTGTTTGGTCCATAAAATATCAGAAAGTAGTGAAAAATTACAATCAGTTTCCCAAAGCCTAAGGTATTGTCCTCAAATGTCTTGTTTTGTCCACAACCCGAAGATATTCAGTTCACAATCAGAGAGGACTAAAGAAAACAGAAAATATTTGCTTAATTGATTAATTGAATAATTGTTGAAGCTACAGTATGTACAGTAAATGTAGCTGATCTCAGTTCAGGGGCCACCATCTTGGAAATCCACATTTCAAGACCAAATACATCATAACAAGGGTCAACAAGGCTCCACAAAGCATCCCAAAGCCTGCTCCAAATATGGCAGAGAAATGCGGCCTCCTTTTGCTTGAATTGGCCCCTGAATTAGGACAGAGCAAGTGTGTGTGTGTGTGTGTGTGTGTGTGTGTGTGTGTGTGTGTGAGTGCATTAGACAGAGAGAAAAAGAAATCCAGGCAGTTTGAGGTCAAAGAACTGCAGTGTTACTCGAAAGCAAACTTTCAGAACAGATTTAGTCACACAGGGGAATATATCTAATGTGATAACGATGCACACACTACAGACTTCCTTTGAAAAATCTTAGGTAGCATTAACTCACCCATGCATTGACAGGATGGAAGATCAGCCAATTTTTTGGAAGGTGTATTGAGCAAGTTCTTCATAGGGGTATCCAGAAAACTCACAGGAGACTCCAGAAAGCTGTTGACGCTGTTCTTGGATGGAGTTGACTCTGCAGAGTGACCCAGATCCCCGTCCATATTTGTGGACAGGACAGTGACAGGTCCTGACCTCTCCAGCTTATAGTAGCCCTGCTGGCTTGGTGGAGGGGACTGCCGAGCCCCTGAGAAGCCATTAGCCTGACTATGGTGCCCAGTGGTGTGGTTGAGGAAAGCGGCACTGGCTGGGCTGGTGTTCGGGTCAGCACCATGCTGCAGCCCACCACAGGGCTGCGCTACCTGAGATAACAAATGCCTTTCATTCTCCTGCCCCGGTCCTGCAGCATGACCATTGCATGGATTGTGTTGGTGGAGTGGACCATTAGAAAGGGACCATGGCTGGTTTTCTTGACCACGGTTGATCCTTGCGAGAGTGCTGTAGTTCTGAGCCTGTGGCCCTAAGAGGGCTGTACTGTGTGCATTACTGTGATGAATGAGTTGCCTCCTTTCCTCCTGAGCCTCAGCCAAGTATCTCTTCAGGTCAATTTGAGCCTGAGGCAGGAACAGGTTCCTCTTGTGGTGAAGGCTTGATTTCCCCTGAGGGAGAATCTTTTTGCCTCTGCTCCTGTGGGGCGTCTCTCCATTTGGCATGCGTTTTGAGAGGGGGGTCCTGCAGTTGATTCCCTCATGTAGTCCATCACTTATCTTCTTTTTTCTGGGCTTGGAAGGTGTAGCTTTTGTTTTCTTTACGAAGATCCTTTTCTGACTCGAGGGTAGCTGAGAGTTGTAGTTGTATTTGATGGCCGGCACAGGTGTTCCTTTTGGAGGGTTGTTCTCTGACTGCTGGTTGTGTCGGGACTGAATGATGAAGGCCAGATCTGCCAGCTGAGCTGCCACCTCCTCCTCATCTCTGTTTCTCCTCACTTTACCAACAACCCTGTCTTTGTCCCCTTCAAACAATCGCTCATGATCTTTACTGAACTTCATGTCACTGGGATCTTTATAGCTGCATTCCGATTTGATGACATGAGAACCAAAGCCCTGCTCCATCCTCCTGCAGGGCGCTTTATCTTGGTCTGAGCTGAGCTTTGTGCAAGAGCTTGACCCCTGGGAGCACTGGATGACATTCCCTTGTCTGGCCACAGGAGGGCGTATGACTGACGTCTGGTGTAGTGGTGAGCTGATGACCGAGACTTTGTTGTAGCGGATAGCTGCTGTGGGTTTGGCTTCTTGCAGGGTTGTATTTGTACTGGAGGTTGAAAATGGAGCAGCAGTAGAAATGGGATGTTCACACTTACTTTCGGCTTTAATGGCCCCTGGGGTGCTTTGAGGTATAGCTGCCAGTTGAGTCAAGGCCTCAATAGCAATAGCCTGTTCAAAACTAAGATTTCTCTTCTCTGCCAAAGACTGCACGCTTGGTAGCAAGACACTTGGAGGAGGTTCGCTTTTGATAGGCTGGGGAGTCCTTTGCAGGGTAAAAGGAGTGCTTTTCTGACACAAGTCATTCTTTAATAAGTCTTCAGGCTCTTTCTTGACAAAGTGCAAATCTGGTGGCTCTGTTTTGATGGAGCGAAGAATGGAAGATCGTGAGCTGAAAAGTTTCTCCTCCAGTCCCTTCCTCTCTGTGACAGAAAGACACACCACAGCCGCCAGCGTGGACAGCGGATCTTCGCAGACCTCATCTTCATCACTCAGCTGCGTGGTGGCCTGTTCAGTGATCCACATCCACGGCTCCTCCAGTTTGATCTTCTTTAGCGGGACTGACATGTCATCTGGTGGTGTCCTGGGTCCATTCTCCGAGCAGTCTTTGGGGACTGCGGCTATGATAGTCCTTTGAGGCTCTGATGCAATCGTAGTCCTTTTATATGCAGACACAGTGGTCATATTAGCACCATTGGGTTTTGTCAGGTTCTCAGCAGAACCATTCTGAAAAGTCACAGAAGAGCATACATGTTGGTGAAGTGCAATGCTGGTCAGCTCCAGCCCAGGCTCTCTTTTAACAAGTGCTGGCGGTCCGGCTTGGTCCGAGGCCAGGTTGTGGGTGAGCGAGTGGGTGATGGGGGGAGATTGTGTATGAGGTATGTGGCCTTCCTCCCCCTCATCCTCCTCTGCTGCCGTGTGGGTATCATCCATCTGTGCCTTGCCTTTGCCATTTACCGACCCACTTTCTGGAACCACCTGAGACAGAGAGACAGAGGGAGAAACAAGAAGAGAGAGGTGACTCAACAAGCTCTGGCAGTATACAGTGATTCAGCTTGTTCTAAACAGTCACGGCACACAGCACAACAGATTGCCTCCCAGCATGGCATGAGCATCTGCTGCAGCCACTACGAATGCTGTGGAAAATATTATGGCATGTGAAAACGAAGAATCTGCTTTCTATAAACCTTCCCGAAACTGATCTCTAAACAGAGCTAATAAAAAAGTTAAACTGTGTTAGTTCACGGTTGAGGCTTCAATCAGGACTACATTCCTGCCTGAGCTGTGGAGTGTTGAAAGCCACAGACCCACAGGTAGCCGAGAGCCAACGGGTAAACATTTGGAGTCACGCACAGTTCATGATTGCGTCACTACCGGTGGGGTCACTGAGGGCATGTGTGCAACATGCATGTACATGTTGTGTTTGTGCTGGGTTTGTAGGTGTGTTCCTGTGCGTGCATGTATGTGTTTGCAAGCACATGTGATTATTAACACAGCAGTGGTGTCATGCTAACCCCTGTTCATTGTCAAGTGAGTGATTAATCCACTTGGGGTCTTATCCAGACACAGCATAGCAACAGCACTGCTTGACCCTTCAGGGACATTTTGATTGCCACCAGAGCTACAACCATCCAAAGGTCCACAGTATTGACGTATTGATTGTCCCCAGAAGCCATGATGAAAACACAATAACATAGACTGTCTTAAGTGCAGACCATCAGAGCCATAGACCCATAAGCAGGAAAAAGTCCATTGATTTGGGGAGAAATAGAAGTTCAGGCTTTGAGGACAGTTTTTTTGCCTCTGCAATGTGCCAGAATATTAGAGTTGCAACGATAACAGGATTTTTGATAATCAATTAATCATTTCAGTCATTTATCGTTGGGTTATGCCTTTTATTTATTTAAAAAACAAACAAAAAAAACAAACAAACAAACAAACAAACAAAAAAAACAGCTGAAGATACAACAGGAAAGGGGGAACGAGAGTGGGGGGACGCAGCAAAGGGTCGCAGGTGGGAGTTGAACCCACAGCCAATGCAGAGGACTACTTTAGGGCGCTTTACCAACTGAGCTACAAATGAATAGGTCTTTGGGTTTTAGGCTAATGGTTGGACAAAAGAAGCAATTTACAGATGTAACTTTGGGCTCTATAAAATTGTGAAGAGCATTTTTCACAATTTAGTGACATTTTATAGACTAAACAATTAATCGTGAAAATAATCTGCAGATTAATCAATAATAAAAATAATCATTAGTTGCAGCCCTAAAGAATATTTTTGTTTAAATGTCATCCTAGAAAGGGAACAAGAGCAAACCCATTCTGATAAAAATCTAGCATATACAGTATTTCTGCAACTGAATATGCAAAAGCTGTTTTTATTTTTCATCATCTTGAGTGAGCATATGATCAACGGAATTTAAGTGAAGCTGCTACTTATTTTAGGATTTAACCGCCCATCACATTTAGTACTAAAGCATTCAGTAGTGAACGACTGATTAAAAATGTTGCAGCATGAAAAAGATTTTAAAAAACAAAAAACAGTGCAGCATCATGTGCCAAGACTCAGCTGACAAAAGGATCTTAAACTCATTTACAGGAGCTGGAGGATATGTGTGCATTACTGTGAGCTCTGTGTCCTGTATGTGTGTGAGGGAGTGTGAGGGAGTGTGCGAGAGAGGCATCCCATTTTCCCTCTAATGAACTAAAGCAACTGCAGGGTAGCTGGAGATCGATTCTTTATCACTGTGTACATGGTACAAACACACATTAAACTAATCACAGCCACTGTTTTAATGTGTTTTACAGCAGGAGACATGCACTTCGTGCTGACAGATCAAAAGTAAGCAGTAACAGTACTTAAATATAAACCAGACTCATGAACCCACAGACTACAGAGAAAACATTTGAGTTCATCAGTTACATGTGCTCTGTTCAACTTTGTTCTATTTCCAACAGACGTGAACTAAGTTGCACTAAGGAAGGTAGTATATTATACTTTTATAGAGAGCTAAGTGTGAATACACCTTTAGACCTGCTCTGCCTTCTGAGCCTACTAAAATCTATTCCTTTTCAGGAAACAAAACCATCTGTGGGGTCAACCCAGAGCTGGGGCTAGGGTCGGTCAACTTAAAAGGTTCTGAGGCATCCTGCAAAAAACCAGAAACAGTATGTTTGACTTTCAGGCACATACAGTGAATAAAAGAATCGAGCCTTGTGACCCACATGTGATGGCTGCGAGCAAAGGCATGAACTGTCATTCATGAGGAAGAAGGCACTGAAAAAAACGAGATGAAGCAGCTTCCAGAGCTAAAGGCACTCATATCAATTAAAGTTGGGAAACAAAGGCATCGAAGGCAGTGCTAAGGTATAAGAGGATTAATACTGAACAATCTCCTGAATTGGGTTCATATGGGTCAAGACCTTTGAGTCTGGCCACTCCACTGAGGTGTATGATTCTGAAGATGGAAAAAGAGTCCAATGAGTTGACAATTTCATCTGATATTAGGCAAGCACGGGGTGTTTAAAGATGATTGTTGGTTACCTTAAGATCTGTTACTGTGCTGAGTGAAGACAGAGAGAGGTTCTTCACACATGTTTTAAAACATGGACAGTTGATTGAAACTACTTTTCTCACAATTCCTCTCTTAAGCATGGGAATTGTTTACAATATTTAGTGTGGGCAAAAGGATCAAGGCTGTGTTTCTTTAAGGCTGTGATTCAAAAGACATCTCATGGTCAAATCCATAGCATTCAAGGAATTCCAGGGACTTACTTTGTGATGAGGTCTTAAAAAACATTTATTATGGTATACTGACTGACTTGCAACTTAAACTGTATTTCATATAAGGAAATTTGACATCCAAGAAGGTGCTATGTGAATTTTGTTGCATTTATAGATTCTTCCATTAACCTTGATAGCTGCACAATTTCTCACAACAGTATTCAATTTCATTCTTACTTATCTATTTAAGCTACAGAGTAAGTATATAACACCAACTGCCTTCTTACACCTTTGTAAAGTAGCCCAAATACACCCAATAATATCAAAATCAGACGGAGAAATTCTTGTATATGTCTTCATAACATCTACATTAGACTACTGTAATGCGCTTCTCTCAGGCTTGCCTAAGACAGCAACAAACGGTCTCCAATTAGTGCAGAACACAGCCGCCAGAGTCCTCACAATATGTACCAGCATTACTCATGTCTCTGCACTGGCTACTGGTTCACGCTAGAGCTGATTTCAAAATCCTGCTTCTTACTGATAAGGATTTAAATAGACTGGCTAAATTTCCACTATCATCTCTCCGTATATTCCATCACGTCCTTTGCGTTCCCTTGATGCTGGTTACTCAGCTATTCCTCAGTTTCATAAGCACTCTTTCAGTGGTCGAGTCTTCATCCACCAAGCGCCACTCCACTCTTCTCTGTAATAAACTGCTACCGGACATTTGGGAGGCAAGCTCTGTCGATGTGTTCAAACCCAGGCTGAAAACACATCTTTTTTTCTGTTTATGATAATCACTCCTAATTTCACTGTCTTTAACCCAAATTACCGATTGTTCTTCCTACTTGACAAGTAGCTAACTCAATCCTGATATAGCCATAAGATCTCTGGTTTTAAAATCTACTAACCCAAACCTGTTGTCATAACTTTACTACTACTTCTGTGTGTGTGTGTGTGTGTGTGTGTCTACTTCAAGGTGTAATATTGTGCACTTCTCTTTTCTGTTGTTTTTTTTACTGACTTGTAAAGATTCTTTGGGTGATGCACACTTTAAATAAACTACAACAGCATCTGAATTCAAACTGAATTGATTGCAAATGTGCTAACAAACAAAAACCAAGATTTTGCAGTTAAGAGAAGAGAGTCAAAGAGCAATATGTTGACAAGCTGTTAAGACAAAGAAGTCATCTATCATCTACCTCTTCCGCAAAGATTTTTCCAGCGTGATTGCTATTCCAGTTAAAATCCCTTGTTCTTTGACTATGTGGGACTGGCACTGTGATCCTGGTGTTATCACTGATGGCTGAGATGGCTAAAAATGTTTCCAATATTTAACTCCATTGTAGCTGTGCTAGAAATATGTCAACATGGCACCACCTTGTATATCTTCCTGTCCAGTTATCCACATGAGTTCAAGGCACATGTTTGGATCACGTGATTAATATGATGGAGCCAATTTATCACCATGTCTCTCCACTGATGTTCTATTCCTGAGCCCTCTCTTATCCATTGCTCCCCAGTTCACTACACTGCATGGCTGTTAGGACAGTGCCTTACTACTAGAAACATGCTGCTGACGCAACAGATAGCTGGAGCTCAGGCTGAGGCAATACCGAATCTGCCGATGCAACAGTGAGAGATACGAGTTCCACTCAGCGTGTGGAAACGGGCCACCGCGACGTTCAAATGAGAGAGTGAGAAGAAGAGTGAAAAAGATGGGGAGCAGGGGGAGAGTGAGGGGGAAAAGGCAGTGTGTCCGTCACAATAAACTGCTTTCAATGACAAAGCAGCACTGGCCGGTTTCCAGCACTGCACCAGACACACGCGTGTCTCTATGCATGTGTGTGTGTGTGTGTGCATCCATTTGTGCATCCGAGTGTTCAGGATCCGAAGCTGACATCAAAGTACAGCCACTGCTTTTAATTATGTTACATTATGCCTTGTGATAACAAAAAGCCTAATGCAGGATGTAAACGCAGAGTCATGTGCTCTCATTTAGTCACTGGGTCTCTGGAGAGAGCTGGGTCTGTGATGTGTTAGGGCTGTGTCTTTGTGTTGTGTTTGTTGCCTCTGCCTCGGGCTGCCTAAAGTCACTCACACTGTGCTGAGCAAACTCACTCTTCTCCTTGTTTTCTGTTAGACAAACCTGTAGCCAGACTGTCAAAGCTATACAAATCAACAAAACACACAAGGGTAGCTAAGGGTGCTTTACATAAACACACCTTAAGAGACCTGCCCTAGCAACCACCGCTTGAATCCTAACAGCCTCTCCTCTATCTCTAATGGGTCTCCAAGGAAGTTTGAAGTCGTGTGTATCTATTCTTAACTCAACAACAGACATACACAAACACACTCATATAAAATATAATCATGTTAACATGCATACACAACTGAATTCAAACATGTCAACCGAACTACTTCAACAGAAAAGAGCGAGAAATCACACGCTGTTAGGACCTCACAGCGCTCTTACATTCAAACACTGAAAAAGCGGGCTTCCTTCCTGGCTGAGAGTGTAAGTAGTGGTTTATGTGTGTTTCTCTGAACACGTGAGAATTTCCTTCATTCATTGAGTGAGCGTTTCCTGTCTGCGCTCAGTCACGTAGTCAACACACAAAACACACTAAATAAAAAGCAAAAACAGTGACAAAGGAGGCCTAATGGGTGGCAATAAACCTGATATGACTCATGAATCGGAATTTAATCAACTGTAAAATCACACAGATTAAACCTTTTTTATAAACCACACAATAACAATACAATTGCTACTGCAGCCAAACAAGTAAAGCCAGTCAAATTACAAGTTACGACCCAAGGCTTAAAAGCACTCCACTTCTCTGCTAAGCAGTCAGAAAACAGCAGGTGCAGAAATATGGCTGTCCAAGCAAGAGAAGGGCAAGCAAAGGGGCTCTTCATACAGTAAAAAAAAAAAGACATGCAAGTGGAAAGACAAAAGGGGTGTCTGTTACTGTGGAAACTGACCTCTTTATTGCTGATTTTGCTGTCACATCCTTTAAACCCACCTGGAAAAGACAAGCCAAACACTCACAGAGAGAAGCCCGGGTCCTGAGTGATTCAGTAGGAACAATAACAACACGACCAGCTTCCAAATAAAGCGCTCCAATCAGCTAAATCCAGGGTGGCAGAGAGAGAGACAACGGAGGATAACCTCTAGATGAGCTCCACTGTAGCTGACCCATCTGCAGCGAGACAATAGACCCCAGGGAGAGCACTCCGGCTGCCTTTACCTTGTCTGTCCTCGGAGGAAGCCCCTCCGGTTTAGGCAGCATATCCCTAAAAGGTATTGGTGGCCATCTTGCTTTGCCTTCCTTCAGCCTTAAAAGAAAACGCTGGCTACAGTAGAAGTGCGCAGGGCAAGCTCCTGGGTGTCATGACTAGGGTGACTGTGAGCCGCTGTAGCAAAGTGCTGCTACAGCAGATGCGCACACACTCACCGCAGACACACACCTCACAGACATATAGACACACACACATACGGGATGCCTTTCGCAGATGCAGACAGAGCCTCATCAGCCAATGGCGTGAGGACCTTAGCGGCTTGTAAATTATCTTCCATGCCTAGACTCTCCTAAACAAAGGATCCCCTATGTGGGCTTTTTACTCCAGCCCTACACACATGGATTGGACGCAAGCTGTGGAATGGATACTGCACACATGCTGGATCTGGATCATAGAAAAACAACTCCATCACGGCTGAGATATTAACCCCTACAGCAACTCAACAACACTGCTTCTGGGGATTTTCACTGAATTCCTTGTCCCACTGCTGAAAGAGCTGATTAATTAAAAAAATGATATATATAGAACATCTACAGCTGATACAAATCGACTATTTATTTTATAATTTAAGATGATTAATTTGAGGATAATTTGATTAACACATCTGATTATGAAATATTTATTTCCCCTCCTTTATATCAATGTAAATTGCATATCTTTGGGCTGATCTTTGGACTTTTTAGAATTTGAAAACTTCATCTTGGGCTTTTGATTTTGACGGTCATTTTTTTTTAGCATTTTCTGACACTTTGTAGTCAAAACAATTTATCAGCTATTACAAAAAAAAAATGGAAATAGTGAAAATAATCCCTACTGGTAACTGTGGTCAATTTGACTCCTTTATTAACAGAGAAAAGCTGGACTATGAAAATCTGTGTAAATGTTGTCCATCCTATCAGACACAGTATGAAGCATGCATATAATTTCATGCATTTTAAAGGACCAGTCAGGGTTAAATCTTTTTTTCACTTAACCGGTCAGACAAGTGGGCCAGAAATTAACTTGCCAGTGAAGTCAGTTTTCTTGTCCCTGTACAAATTGGGTTATTTTTTAGACATTGTCAAATAAGATCAAATAAGAGCCCTCCAGTTTGTAAGATTTACAGGGATTTATTGGCAGAAAAGGGCAGAATTGGAATATAATATTCATAAGTATGTTTTCATTAGCATATCACCCGAAAATACGAATCACTTTTGTTACCTTAGCATGAGCTGTTTTTATCTACAGAGGGTGCGGGTCCTCTTCCACAAAGGTCGCCATGTTGCACTGTCATGTTTCTACAGTAGCCCAAAACAGACAAACCAAACCTGGAACTAGATACAGCCTTTCACATTTTGCATGTTTCACAGCCCTCACGGATGCAGGTTCTCCTATACACTTGGGAGGGGAAGGAGAGGTGAAGTGTTTGCAAGCTCACCACTAGATACCACTAAACCCTACACACTGGTCATTTAAACAATTACAAACAGTGGTATCCACGTGGCAGCATAATTTTCTGCAGCCCTCTAATTCCCACATGATCTAGAAACATTGTGGAGGACTGTGGTGGGAACAAGAAAGAGGATGTTCACAGCATCCACTCCTCTCACTCTGTCATCCACTCCCAAAACCTTTTTCTCTTTCTGAACAAATCCCAGAGGAATCAGTCGTGGTTAGAGAAAGAACAAGGAGACAGAGCGCAAAAGACAAAGAGAGAAAAATGTTATGACAGAGTAAAGAACTCCCCCCTTTTAAAGGCAACCATGTGGCCAAGACACTGAGGTCACACCAGGACAAGGAAACATGAAGGCAGCCCAAGCCAGTGCCTGTCGGTAACACTCTAGTAACCAACCTCAGCCGTGTGTTTGACTGTGGAAGCAGAGAGCGTGCAGCTTAATCCAGACACAACAATAAAAAATATATCAGCGTAGTGTCCAACGTGCAGTAAACATCAGGATAAATAAAACAAATCAACAAGCACGTCATGGTGGAAGATGAAGTCATTATTAAAAACAACAAGCCATGTCAGAATCTCAAAAGGAATTTATAAACATGTTACACCCAATTGGCCTGAGTTCAAGCCAATATGGCACATGATTAAACGTGGTTTGTAAAAGGGAGAAGTTGAGTCATCAGTTCAGCAAAAGCCAATGAAAAATACAGTAATAGTGTGTGCACAACTGTGACAACATTAACACATGTCACAGTTCATTTATCAACATGTGCATTGACATTAAACTACAAAGTGTTAAACACCATAGTGCATTTTTGTAAAATGAAAAGTATATTATATATTTGCATTCTTTGTCCCATGGTTGCAAGGCTGGTTTTTTAATCACACTACAGAGTTCAACAGTCAGTCACAGTCAGTTAGTCAGTTAGATGCTTATAACTTATCATAGTCAAACTCCTGCATGTTGTGGCTTCATGCTTATGTGGTCTCATGGCAAACAGTTTCGAAACCAGTGCCTTGGAACAATGCCGGACAACGAATGTCTTTAAACATTTTTCTATGGTGGTGGCTGCTGAGGGCAATTATTTTTCTCTCATTATTTTGATTTATTTACAGAATGAACAACTTCAAACAGGCTGTTCAGACACCATATCCTTTAAGCAGGTAGTTGGAAATTTAGTGCACATCAAACAACACACGATTAGCATAACAACATGTATTATTCAACATACCGTAAGTCATTTCCCCCTAACAGCAATAATGACAAGTTTCCCTACACACTCCAAAACAAACACAGATGTAGTCTAAACACTTGTAATATACACAAGGCATGTGTGTGGCTTGCTGGCACAAACTTTGTTCCCACAAAATAATATTGCTTCAGCACTGTCGGAAAACCTCAGTCCACAATACAACAACATATTCTCAGCTATTTTAATCAACACGAAGATTAGTGCCTGCAAATCTTAAATTCATTTTGCCCACCCATGTGAACATACAGTAGCTTCTTAAAGTTCTGCCCAGAAATAGTAGTATGACATTACACCTGTCAAAATATGCACAATTCAGTCTGAAGTGTAGAATTTCTTGACTAGCAGTGATGGATGCAATAGGCATGTTCATGATAGTAACTGATTTATCCCTATTTTTCCGCTAATCAAATTGGGGGGAGCCTTATTTGTTTATTATTTCAGATTCATTGTGGCAGGTATGCGTGAGCTCTCTTTTGAAATGGGAGGTCACAGCTAGTCTGACAGGTTTGGCATATATGGCAAACTCTACAAACTAGACTGTTAAACAGGTTACACAAATCTAAACACAGGAACAAGCCTGTGTGAGATACACACCTACCAACTGTTCCCATTCAACTCAACTGACCTATTCTGCTGAATCCCTAATGCAGTTACCGTGCTACATATTATAATAGCATGGACTTTACACTAAATTTTAAAACATACAAGTTAACAGCTAGATGTAATTAAATGATAAAGGAAGTCTGTGACTTCACTCGCCTATGACATGGTGTAAAAGCAAAGAAAATGGAAACAATTTTCAGTTTTCCCTCTGGCTGTAACATCAGTTTAAACCAACAGTGCAGCACTTATTGGCTCATGTAACCTTTGATTGTTTGGTATCAAGACAGGTATTTAAATGCAGAAAAACTATTACACAGTTCCACAATGTTAGACTCTTTATGACTATATAACGTATAAAAACATGTACATTATAGTACACCTCCATCATAAAAATATGGAGTTTGAAATTAAGCATGAACTGAATTTCTTGTACCCTGCTTCTAAGCCTTCAAAACAGTCCTCCTGCAGCCACTCCACTCCTCCATCCAAAAATACTCCACAACTACTAACAATCTTCCATCGCACCCTTAATTTTCAGCTCTTTAAGTGTCCCATATGTTTTTCCCTTTAACGAGCTGCCCAGCTCTCGTTAGGAACAAGTAGTCTGGACATTAATCACCTTAAGCTGCAGTGCATGAGCATGCAAGTGAGGTAAAGAAAGTCGTTCTGCACCATGGTCATAAACTGTCTCTGACACATCTGGAGGCTGACCCACTGGAGACTGGCCCAGTGATGGAGCCGTGCCAAAGGCGATTGTTGCCAATAGTTGTCATTACTGCCATTACCGCCGACGCTAATGTAAACTTGTCTCTCATTTGCATGGAAATGCTACAGATCTTTGATGAAGGGCAGTATTTTTCTGGGAGTTTTTCCACTTCTCTTTTCTTCAGTTGTGACTTTCTATGTATCGTGTTGCATGAAAAGTAGCATGGATACAGCAAGGGTCAGATGAAGAGGGGGGTGGTGAGGGGGATTAGAGGTGCTGAGGTCAGTGGTTACAATCTAAGACTGTGACGACAACCGCATTACTACAATACTGCAGTCATGTGATGTCTACTGCGGGGTTGAGCTCATTACCGTCATTACTGCAAATTTCATTTTGAAGGGTCAATCTCATGCTATTCTATTGCGTGTTTGAGATTAGAGGTACACACACAACAAGTCAAAAACACAGCCCCTGACTCATTGAGAAGTTAGGAACACAGCCTCTGAGTGGTCGATGCTCAACCAAAGGCATCATGGGGTTGCCAGTGGACGGCTAACAACAACAACAACAACTGCTCAACATGGAAAAATGTATAAATAAGCAGAGAGGACATTCAGTGTTGGACTTATTATTATGATTTTGTTTTACCATGTCTCTGAGAAAGACGCGGCAGTTTAAAGTTGTAGTACAAAACTTCTGAAAGGGATTTGATCGCACCAGAGTGGAAGCTGTAAAGGTACAATGCTACAGTTAGCATCTGCTTAACATTAGCCTTTCCTGCTCAGCTTACTTTGAGGCTAACCCCCTTCACTTTTTCAGCAGCTGAGAAACAACAGACAAGAATATTAATATCTATTAACACACACACTGTAACCTCTACTGTACATTTACTGCCAGATTGGCAACTTACTGCTAAATTTAGGTTTCTGCCATGAGCAGCATGGTAGTCTGCTGCTTGCTAGCCTTCCCTCATTTGCAGGGCGCACACATTACACACTGCCATATTCCTTAAAGGAGCTAAGCTATGCTTATAACAGTGTCCTTCAAGAAAGTCAAATTAAACATAATTATTTGGGAAGTTGCTGTAAACTGCCATCCCACAGGAATACCTTCCTCTTTATCACAGTTTACTACAGTCCATATCATCACAGCCTTATCATGATAATGGGAAAATGGGAAAACATAGCTCCATGCTTGGACCCGTCCCCATACTGCCCATCCAGTCCAGTCATGCACAACCTCTCATACAATCACACAGACTAAGACACCTCTTTGCACAGGTCAAGGTCCAAAAGACCAGCACACACATGCGTTTAGAAACTAAGACTAGGCAGTGCTAATCTATATGCAAACATCCACATTAGCATTTGGATCCTGTGGAGCCAGAGCGAGGCAGTATGATAAAAACCTTGAAACCATAAAGTCTGTGTTACCTGAGAGGACGCAGCAGTATGGTTCATATTCTGCAGACCCTAGAGGCAGCTCACATATCACACTTGTCACTTTTCCAAGAGAACATCTGTGGACTTTGACTAAATATCTACACAATAGCTTTCTGCATTCTTTTCTAGAAAAATGCATGTTTGTAGCTTTCACACTTCCTGTATGGATAGTTTGTAACCCATGGGTGAGGCTATTTTAAGGACACAATGGATTCACATTCAAAATTCCATTTCAGTGCGTTATGTAACACACTACAAATCTTGCTGCTCGAAGGAAATGAGCACCATTCAACACCACACCCTAAACCCACATGGACTCAATTTAAGGGCTGACAGTGGTTGGTCAGCATGAAGGTTATAGCGGGTCACTCCAGCACTGACACCTCCAGGAGAGGAAGGATGAACTTTAAACCTGTATGTATCGACAAAATGTCCTCTAATCTTCTTTGTTTTTTCATGTATTTCTCTGTGTGTCTATACCTGCTGATTTGGCCGGCAGATATCAATACAAACATTTGTACAAACACACAATGCAGTATTAACTCTTATCTTGGATCTGTAGTGTTTAGTTTAGGAATTGCTGTGGCTAAATATGTAAATAAGTGTTTCACCTTGGGAAGGACACAAGAGAAAGGTGAGCGGGTCCATCAGTTTATGTAAACACTGACACACACGCACACACACTGACCCAAATACACACACAAACACTGTGCAGGCAGAGCAGCATGGGGCCCCCAGATCCTCTCACAATGAGGCTTACTTAAGTTTGTGCTAGTAAAACATGCTGAGTGGGCATGTTGGCAATACGATGACTGCACGTGTGTATGCATGCACTCACTCACACACACACACACACACACACACACACATATACACACACAAGCAAACCCCAGTGGAACATTAAAGAGTGACTGCACATACTGTACAGCAAAGGCCAGCGCTGAGAGGATAATGAATGATGAACAAAGGGAAAATAGACGAACAAAACAATAAACAAGCACATGAATTCATTACAACTCAGTGGATGGCATTCTGAGGTAGAGTATCTTTAGAAATAATGACACCTCCTGCTCCTCATGTATATAAGCTATATTCTAAATTAGGCAGGTCAGGTTGATGCATGACTAAGCTCTGGTTTCTCCAGAAGGAGGCCATTGTGTGCCCTCAGTAAGATTTGAGTGGCATTTCTTTTGGGGGGCAAAGTGAGGATTTCTTTTCACCCAGAGAAACCAAGTGGCACGACTTCAAAGCTTATCCAGGGACTTAGAGCCTTACAACAGTCAGGACACAGCACAAACTCACAGATGCAAAGAACCTAAGAGGGCTCAGGAGTGGACCATTAGTGGTATCAAAGTTTAATGCTACAAATATCTCGATGAATTACAACTATTATACATACTAAACCACATAAACTACCATGTTTTTACACCTCTTTGTATTGCTGTTGTTGATGAAACTGGATTGCAAATAACTGACATGTTAATGTGCATTAAAGCAAACAGATAGCATCTGAGTTGAGACCATTAGATCACTGTCTCTGGTTGGATTTAAGTCTTTAACCTGGCACAGCCTTGGCCATACATCTGCTCTGATGTACAGTGGGCTCTGGCCAAATAACTGAGCCCCAAATCAAATAAAACAGACATTTCCCCTCGTCTACAGAGCCCTTTTCTGGGCCACTACCCAAGCCCTGCAGCTATTAGAGATAACTACCTCACAAGGGTTGTTTTAAATTTAATTGGCTTGGACCAAGTTAACACAAAATACAAAGCAGCCCTAATCAGAGGCAAGCTCTTGTAATAAAATGTGTGCGTCTGTGCCGAGGATGAGGAGAAGTCCGAGGAGTGAGAGTAGGCTAAAGCGCAACGTACTCCGCTTGGTCATAATGAGTTGGCTCCGGCAAAATGTTGGCAGTCTGTCTGACATTTCACGAACCTTCCTCGCTACCTCGTCGGCCCCCTTCTGGCCCACACATTTACGTCATGAAAAGGAAAAAAAAAAGAGCATGCGGATGTGCATCTGTCCTCCAGCTCATTGCCAGAGTGCCCACGTGCATATGTGGGGGCACCTGTCCTAATTTTTGTGAAAGGAGACTATTTCTTTTTCAATGACAGACCAAACTCTATCATGGCTTAAAAAAACAGTGAGGACTTTTTCATATTTACCACAAATCATGTACACTACTGACAATTTTCTACAAGTCTGCAAGTTTTTTTTTTTTAAACCTCTCAGGCAGCCAGTGTTTCCATTTCACTGCAATATAAGTCTACTTGAAGAGACTTGAAACCTGTTTGAGACAGATAATGCAATTTCATATTTTCCTTCCTCTTAAGAGTTGTGGTTTTCTAGCTTTTATGTTCAGTGAAAGATATTATCTCTACATGCATGAAAGGTATGTAAGAGTCAAAACTGAAAAGGAAAAATGTTCTAAATTTGTCTACAGTAGATGGCTACTCTGATTTCTAGAAACGAAAGGTAGAAATAAAGAAAAAGTACCAGCAGTCATATTAATCTCTACCTTTGTCTATTTATGGCAAATGAATTACACTCAAAAGTGCAGAGAGGTGGACAGAGAGTCTGTAATGATAACTGTACAAAAGTGTACAAAAGGTGCAATTACACTTAAGAGACAGTGAAAAACAGGGCTGTCAGTATGTTTAAGAGGTGCTGGATTATTTACATAATATAATATGTTTATTATTAAGGTGATATCAATTTTCATGTTTTAATATCACACTTATCGTCAATACAGTTAAAGCTATAGTTGGTAATCCTGTTCAGAAACACTTTTTGTTATACTGGGTGAAATGGTCCTTCCATCCTAAGAGTAGTTAATACATTATGTATTCAGAAAAAGGAATGAAAAGATTCAGACCTCTGTGTCAGCTGCAGGCCTGTAAAAACTCTGACCAATCCCTGCCATTCGGTCCGAATGGAAAGGAACCAATCAGATGCCTTCATGTCTCGTGCTGCTCCCGCCCCCCTCGGTCCCTCCCTCCTCCCCGTGCGCACTCACCGTTGCCGGAAATATTCAGCACACTCCTCAGCAGAAACACCAAGTTAGTAGGAGAATAAGTTCATAAGAGTACTATAGCAGAGAAAATGCAGCCAAAAATACCACTTCCAGCGTTACTTGTAACAGCTCACCCTGCTAAACAGGCAAAGAAAAGAAAGCCAGAGGCAGAAAAAGGCTGCGACGAAAAAGGCTCTGGATAAAGCTAGAGGACAAACCAGTGTCAACATCGGTGCAGGCTTTGAGCGGTGGAGACAACTGAGGCATCTGAAGGGCCTGAAAAGTGATGCAGAGGTTGCTGTCTTTCTGTTGGACAGGTAATTATTTGTTTTGCTTCAGGGGGATTTGTTATTTTCATGAAATATGTGACGTTTGCCAACTTAGCTGCTTTTGTAGCTCGTATTAGCCCCATGCTAACATTAGCTTCTCTGTCGGTGTAAGCCGGTCGTCGGACATACTGCTTATCTAACTTATAGGATCTGTGCTTCCTGCACGGAGCATTGAGCGTTTTTACTCGACGTGGGGCGTGGTTTTGGACGGAGCACTGACGGGAGGGGGAGGAGGTGGTGGAGCTTAGAGGACGTGCCACTTTCAAATCTTGCTAGCTCTCCAACAGCTCTCTCAACATTACCAACTATAGCTTTAAATCGCGACATCCCTAGTCTGCAGTTTACCAAACTTGACAAGCAAGTGGCAAGGGCAGCAACTTTTCTGGTTATTACTGTTTTTCCTTGAATAGGAATAGCAAATCAATGACGGACTGTTTGCAAACAAAGCATGTAATATTCCGAGGGAAGCATTACTGACTTATTATCAGTTTAAATAATTATGATCTTTTTTTTTCCTTCTAACTCTTTTCCTTTGGTTTCATTTCAACGTGATATAAACAATATAATTCACTGTGCCCTGTTTATTATTTTTGTGGGACTGCTTTTGTTCAACAGAGATCAATAAAACTGAATTGGGGATGTGAAATATGTACATAAAAATCTTGCTCTCAATAGTGTTTCAGAATCTTTGAAACATTTTAAATCCCCAAATTTCCAGTTAGCTGCATGGGACAAAGCTGCTCAAAGTGTAACAGCGCAGTGTAACACAGTGCCACAACACATACTGAGTGTTTGTTTACCAAAAAAAGAGATAAAACTGACAGTAAACAAAGTTAAAGATGAATTTGACTCATTCAGATTTTCAATAGATATCGCAATAGTATCATTATTGTGGACTCATTTAGCCACAATAATCACAATGATTAAAAGAGGCTTACTTACTATTCACAAACTAATAGTGCTTTGCTGACACGATTTTATTTGCAACACAAACAAGAGCAATTACCTCACTGGATGAGTTGATTTACAGAGACAATGCATGTAATTTTGCCATGTTTGAGGTGCTCATCCATTGCAGACACCTCTAGCCTGCTGCTGACCCACTATGAGCAGGACAACCTGTGTAGTTTAACCTAATTACCTGGATGTAGGTTACTGAGTTCAAAGCCTTAAACCCTTAATAGTGTGTGTCTGCTGGTTATCTCCACTAATCCTTATTACGACCCTGAGAATACTCCAACAGACAACCGTGGCAGGTCAAAGGTCAACACCAGACAATGAGATCACCATGGCAACCGTCTGTGCCGAAGACCTCCACTGTTGTGTGTGTGATGAGAGGGGGGAAGAGGAGTTGAGACCTGACAGGAGCGTCTGCTGAGACAAATCACTCTCACTTTACATTAAGCTGGTTCCCTTTGAGAACAATGAAGGCGTTTTGCTGCATAATGGCCACAAGTACAAGCTGTAAAAAATCTTCCTGCAAATTAGGGCTCAGCGGTATAGAGAAACACAAGTATCGCAATAATATTTCTGACCAAATACCTTGAGATTGATTTTTATTGCGACAGTATTGTAAGGATAAATAGTGGTGTTTTCACAAAATATTAAGAAACATATATATTAAGATTTTTGATAAATAATCATCAGTAATGTGGATATAATGTCTATGTGGGAAAAGGCAAATAATATAACAGCAAGGACAGACTGATAAGTTCAGGAAATGACACCACTTTACTGTAATGCAGCCCATAAAACCAGGAAACGACAACACTTATGCCATATTACGACTTAACAATATCCAAAAATCGCCCAGTCTTAATGCAGACACAAAGATACATACACATATATGCATGAACATCCCCATTTAACACAAACATATAGGTCACATGCAGCTTTGAATATCTGTTAGAAAGCTAACAGTCACCACTGGGTACTGCAGGCTGCCTGTCCTTCCTACCAGAGCGCTGTCTGAGTGTTTTTCCTGATACATGTGTTATCTCAGCTGGGCAACTCCTCTGGCAAATGCATTGCAGCAGAAAAGGGAGTAGTGGAAGAGGTGCTAGAGATAAATTAGTTTGCGGGAGGAGCTGCTCTGAGCTGGCTAACTGACTAAAAGCATGCAGGCTACTATTTGTAAAAAGTATATGTCCGGCAGCTATATTGCACTGAACTGAATGTTTCTTTGGCTATGTAATTACATTGCCCCTCAAACTTAGCCAAAGAGTACCTCATCAGGTGCATGGTCTTGATAAATACAGTGCCAGAAGGAGAAATCAGCACTCACAGATATTAATTAACAATACTATCTGTGAGCACAGTCTCCTGCATTTGTCTACGGCAAGTCCCATATACTACATCAGTGGTATAGTATATGGGACAGAACAGAACAACTAATAAACTGTACCATTATTCCAAATAGTGAACGCAATTGCTGCAGGATGTTTGAGTTTTCCTGATATTTGAGTCACCTTTTATACAATCCTATGTCTGTATTATATGTTTTAATGCTTAACAGTTATACAGACTTAATAGGCTTTTTTCTGACAAATTCAGTGTTTTCTTCTCCCTGGCACCTGGGCATTGTTCTATTAGCTCTACGGTTGTTTGTACCTGCTGTATATTCTTACACACCTCCAAATCAAGAAGGCTTCATCGAATGCAGACAAGTGGAGACAGTTTGCAAGCACAGGAAGAGAGGTGCAAATAGTGTTTCTTTAGAAGTCTGCATATGCATCAAGCATCACAACTCCAGTGTAATGAACTAGTATGACACCACTAGATTGTAAATACTGCTACTGTAAATCAACTGAACTGTCAGCACTGACTGACTGAGCGTCAACTGTTGACACAACTGGACACTTCCTCTTTCTCCAAATGCTGATGATGGTTGGTGTAATGTATGTTATATTCTTTTAGTTGTACTATTTTGCTGAGATGTAAATGTTAAAAAAACATTATCTGTGAGTGCTGACGTCTTCATTGTCAGTCCTTAAAAAAGTGAGTCAGTTATGCAGCCTGCAGCTCTAAACATGTCAGGACTGTTTCCGTCAAATTCACTCAACTAATACAGGAGCTTTTGCACTCTATGAACTGTAGTATTTTGGTTCTAGTGTGTATGTGTTAGTGTGTGTTTGTGCATGTGTGTGTGTGTTCAGGGCCAGGTTTCAACCTTGTCCACGAGGGGGCCATCAAGCCTGAGTGAAACCAGACATTTTTAAAAGGAAAGCTCCACTTTCACTCTCTATCTTCCAAAGACACAAACCATGGAAGGTCATTTTAAGCTCTCTTTTTATATTGTCTTCATATAGATAAACGTCATACTGCTCAGCCTGTGAGTAAAAACCGAATCAAACCACAACCACACCAACCATAGTAGCTCACTATGGTAAAACCAGGAACAGAATGCACATGCCACTACATGAACTCCTCTTTGGCCTCTGTCCCTTTTTTCACAATCTTGTGGGGTTACAAACGTTCGCTGAAAGGGTGTGTGAGCTTGATCAGCAAGACTGGCCTGCAAGTATGGCAACATTATCACTCACAGTACAAATACACATAAAATACACCTTCTTCATACACTCAATGTGGTTCCTTGAGTTATACATTTACATACAACACATGAGGTAACCTTGCTTCACCTGTCCTGCATCTACAATTATGTTAAGAATGGGTTTGGGGATTTAACTTACAGCTCATGATGATGATAGCTATCATGACAGTACTGGCTTGCAGCACTTGTTGCAGGCTCCACCCCTGTAGTTGCACAGAATCAAACAAAAACCTGTTCTCAAACCACAAACACAAGTATTTCTATAAACACATGTAGACCGGTGTGATTGCCAACAACTGGATCTGTTGCTTAAATGACAGTGGATCTGCATGTCTGTCATTTTACCTTCAGCTGTCCTCTAACAGCAGCAGGCACCGCACACACACTAACATCACAAATCACAAACACATACACTGTGTATTTGACTCTGAGGCACACGCTCAAACACACACACTGACCCACATTTCAGGGTATTCCAAATAACATGTGTGTAAATCCCTGCCTAGCCTGATCTTTCCCTCCTCACCCCCTCTTACTGTATACTAAAGAACAGTGCACAAAGGTCGCCACTCACTATTAATACTGCAGGTGTTATATAATCAGCCCTAATCTGCTACTGCCACCGCTACGACTCTGCATGCACGCGTGCACACACTAGCCCACACAGCCACATGGACCCTCACTCACAGTTGTCCGTGAACGCATGGCCCTCCCCCAGACACATGGACACCACTGAACTATGTATGTACATATGTAGCTTTAGCAGCCAGCTGCTGTAAGGAACTCTTATTCCCACCTGCCAAAACTAATTCTTTCCCTACACAAGAGCGTTATAGATGGAACCATAATCAAAAATGTTAGCTTAACACCTCATCTGAACAACTTAAACAGTACTTTATTTCGTTCTATGAACCAACCATTTAACAATTTAAAGCTACATTTATCAGTTTTGAGCACTAGGTGGTGGAATAACTCTAAAACAAGCTGACGTTCAAGCGAGTATTGGGGAACCGTTTCCTTTGTTCACATGCTGCATGCACAGAGCAATGAAGTCATGTTTCTGCACACTTGGCGAATGCAAGTCCAGTATTCACAAACCTTTTAGCTCTGTTTTAGTCTTCAACCATCTTTTATTAACTGGCTAGTGGCTAAATACGTCTGACTACCACTTGGTGCTGGACAGGTAACATATAGTTGGTTTATTGGAGACTGTTTGCTGAAAACAGCTGCTGCAGCTGGAAATGTGGTTGATACGAGGAGGTAGGGCCGCAACTAACTTTTATTTTCATTGTCGTTTAGTCTTGCAATAATTTTTTCGATTAATCAACGAGTTGTTTGGTCTATAAAATGGTGAAAATGTTGACCAGTGTTTGCCAAAGTCAAAGATGACGTCCTTAAATGTCTTTTGTCCATAGGCCAAAGATATTCAATTTACTGTAACAGAGGAGTAACCAGAAGCTGGAATTAAAGAATTTTGACTTTTTTGTCTTAAACAACTAGTCAGACTGATTAATCAATTATCAAAATAGTTGGCGATTTATTCAATAGTTGACAACTAATCAATTAATGGATTCACAATTCTCTACTTTCACAGTGCACATAACGTAGCTTTAATAAATGTTACAAAAAAAGCATAGGAAACAAAGCTAACAGACACGATTTATCAATTCAATGTTCAGCAATCTGATATTGTCCATGCAAAGCGAAAATATTGATTTATATTGTCATCTTTAAGATATCTTTTAGTTTGGAAATCACATGGCATAATAAATGTCTGGAATGGCTCGGTCATACAATTGTTAAATCATAATTTAGTTGCTTTTGTGAGTTGACATACATGTAACTGAATGTGTTGAATGGACATATGATATTGTCCGATATTGATCACAGGCACCTGAATTGAATCAAATCGAAATCGTAATGTTATCCAAAGAATCAGCATAATAATGTATTGATGAAACCTGTGATTTAGCAAGCAGTTGCAGTTGAATTGCTTATTTACACATATTTCCCGCAGTTAGCAACAGTATCATTGATTTGAAGTTTTGCTAACTGTGTCTCTCGGGAGGAGCTGCAGATTCAGGTGATAATTCTCTGTAGGTTCAACACTATGAATGGCCCCCTTTGCGTTGCCACACTGTAATTTGACTGAAAAATATCGATTACAGCCCCTTTAAAATTACTGAGCAAAATTCCTCGCTTAACCGGAGTCCTGGGTGTTCATTGTGTTACTGGGTTCTCTCTCCTAAAATATGCATTCACAATACCGTTCAGTGCCACTGTGCAAAAACATCCGGCTCAAGTTGGCTTTAATTACATACCCATACCCATCCACACACACTGGTATGCACACACACACAGTGGCCATGTGCAACTCATAAAATAGCTTATTCTCTTGCTTGCACCATGGATGGCACACACACACACACACACACACACAAACACACACACACACACACACACACACACACACACACACACACACACAGACACATACTCCAACCACGTGCTGAACTGCTGCTGGTCATGTGACAGCACCTTCCTCTTTAGCACGGGGCATCATCAATACTTGCGGTGCGTGCGCATTTAAACCTGATCGCTCTTGTCTACACACACACACACACACACACACACACATACATACACACACATGAACACTTCCCCTTTTTATCACCCGACACATTCCCCAACATTTAACAGGAAGACACCATTAAGTTCAGTGGACAGCATCTGTTGAAACCAACCGCAGAAAAACATGAATCACAATTTGAAAGTGAAACCTTCCGTTTCTACTGTTTGGCTCTTTCAACTCTCCATCTTTGCTGCTACCAGTGGGCGGCTGGGAAACCTCGGAGATCAAAAGCAGTGCTGTCAGACAGTAACAACTACTCTTTTCTCAGTTTCTTCAGATCAGCTGTTTGCGGATGCAAAAAGAAGCTCTTGTAAATTCCCACTCTAATCATCATCTAATTTTACCTCCTTGTGGGAATGAACTGAAGACCTGCCTGCAATAAAACCGCCTGTAATGTGTTTTTATTAAATGTAATTAAAATGCATGCTGTGTAATTTGAGCCTCACCTGTGCAGCAGAGAGACGGAGTGGAGATGAAGGTCTTCTCCTCTTCAGCTCCACACACTTCCTCAGCTTACAGATCTGGTGGCCAGTCCTGCGGTTAAGGCAGCAGCTGCACTGGCCACAGCTGATCTTCCTCAGGCATGGCTCACACCTCCCACACCTGGTCCGCTTCTTCCTCTCCTTCTTCTGTGGTTTCCGAGCAGTCCAGGAGGGCAAGCAGGCTGCCTCTGGCCCCCAGGATCCAGGCAGAACAGAGGGGCTGGGTTCGCCATACCCTGTCTCCGATTCAGTGTCGAAAGAAAAAGAGGAGCGAGTGCTTTCTGAGCTGCAGGAGAAGGTGGAGGTACTGTCCAGAGAAGGAGTCGAGATCTTTGGCACTGAGTCCGACTCTGGCACCGTTACCACAACACTGAGGTTTGGTTCATGCTCAGCTGTAACAGCATCAGTGTTCAGCTGAGGAACTTGCGTCAATGACAGTGAAGATGTCTCTTTCTGGCTGTGGCGTTCCAATGGCTCTCGATTGGATTCACTATCTTTGGTCTGCATCTCTGCTGGTGTGCAAGCTTGTCTTTCCACCTGAGGAGAAGGGACCTCTGGGATTAGCAGTTGGTGTGGTTCCCCTTGGCTTGAATCCCTCCAGCTCCTAGGTGTGAGGGAGTCACTACGGATAATAACTGGTGTATTTCTTTTCACTAGAACTGTCTGCAACATCAGGGCAGTTTCAGCAACTGCTGGGGACCCTGGGAATTGAGGTTTAGCACCATGAATCGTAGGTTGCATGTCTGTCTTACCCTGGCTCAGAACATCTAGCTCAAGTGACTCTGAGGTGGAGGGGGCTTTGGTGTCATTTGAGGTAGCTGTGTTGGAGACAGGTAGCACACTTACAGGTGATTCTGACTGTACTGTCAGTCCACAGTTAGAGTGAGGTGGATCGGGAGGTTGAGGGGCTGGAGTGCTGGGGCGGGAGTCAGTAGAATTGATGCCGATATCATTCTCCTTTTCTTTTTCCCCTCCCTCAAAATTACCCAGCCCCTCAACAATCTCCCCCACAGTATCATTTTGTCTCTCAACTACTTTATCAGCCTCTAAACTCTCTCTTCTCTCATGATTTATCTTCTCTCTTCTGTCAATGACAACACTCACTCTTTCATCTGTCCTGTTCTCTTTCAGGTCTAACATGATACCTTCCTCTTGTTTGTCAGTACACACATCATCTTGCTTGCCATCACTGGCAAGATGATCAAACTTATTTCCAAGGACAGGCGAACTGTCATTTCCCTCACCGCCGCCCAGCACCCCTGGTGAGCCGACACTCGTTAGTGCGGAGGTCTCAGAGGAGCTATCTTTACTTCTGTCACTGCAGAGTTGTAGCTGTCCATCAACATCATCACACACCCGGGCCCCTGTCACACACCTCAGGTCACCTTCGCTGTTATGGCTGACAGTCTTATTGTCTTGCTGGGTGATAGTACTGTCACAGCTGCACTGAACGCAGTCTTCCAGTGTGTCGTTACACGGTGGTGAATCTGCTTTAAGAGGGCTACCCTCTTTCGCATTGTTGACTCCTAGACCCTTATCTCTGAAGCTTGCAGGAACCTCAAACTCAGTTTTAAGGGAAACTGGGAGGATTTCTTCAGCATTACAGAGGTCCAGTTTCTCATTTTCCTCATCAGGAGTTGAATCGTTGATGCTGGTGCTTGATGGCTGATTTCTTGTGTTTATTTGCTTTGATGCTGCTCCTCTCCTTGTGCTTCCTCTGCTATTCTTCCCTCCTCTGCAAGGTTTAGGAGGCTGGCAGGGAGAAACAGACACATGTGTACCCCGCAGGGACTTCCTTCGCCCAAGGGGGTCTTGTAACTCACCACAGTGGTCAGGCGGATTGCTCGGCCGTCTAAGCCTTGCGGATCCTGTTACATTTAGAGGATGGTTAACTGTGCCAAGGGACCTCCCAGGGCCCTGACCAGCAGGCCCGCTAACCCCTCTTCCACGAGGGCTTCGTCCTGACTGTGCCTGGGCCCTGGCTGTTGACCGTCTGGGTTCTGCAGGTGTTTTCTGGGGCTTCTCTGTGGCTCTTCCTCTGGGTTTATTTGAGTTACAGGTCTGCCTCTTGGTGCTGATTACTTTCTGGCCATTCTTCTTCTGAACAGGTGTCTGTCTCCTGGTGGATTTGGTAGAAGCAGGCATGGCTGAGAGTGTGGAGGGGAGGACTTCTGGCAGCCAGCATGGGAGCCAGGTGAATGTTTATCTTTTGCTTAGCACACAATTATTTTGCCTTTTCAATATTTTTTAATATTCCTCTTCAGTGTTTTATTCTTGAATTGTAAATTATGATGCTCTTGTTATTATGTAGTTGCACTTCATGACCTATAAAGACAGTAAAGAAAAAATATATAATATGTTTTAACACTTTTATAGTATTTTCAGACAGTAACAACACTCTCAATAACTTGAGGCACAATTTGATAACTGGTAACATTGTTGTACAATAGTTATAAAGATACAGTTACAATTTTCTTTACTTTGTCTGTTGGACACTTTTGCCCCGCCTGAAATATCTACTCAGACGAGAAAGTGCTGAAAGGTGGAAGACAATAAAGAAAATCCAAGGCACCAATACATGATGGAATATTTTGAATAAATATATCATAACACCAGAAGAACTATAAAAAAACAAATACCGTAGCTTCCCGTGTGGATATCACGGCTTTAACAGTTTAAAGGGCAGGCATGTTGAGGAGTGGGCTCTGGCCGGAGGTCGGATCCTGTTTTCGTCTTTTTGACTGGCGGAAGAGGGGGTTATTATCGCGTAAATACGCCTTCAACGTCGCTGTTTGTTATTATTTTTGCACTTGACCGCTGTCATTTAAAGCACCGTGCAGATATGGGTTGTTTTGTTGCCCGAGAGGTTTTATTTACACGTTTACGGCAGAAATGCTTTACATACCAGAGAGAGACAGTTGGACTGTCTGAACTGCTAATAATACTCCGCTCCAGCGAGACAGCGAGACCTTGTATTGGTTTCCCTCCTCGGCAAATATAGACAGCTGGCAAGTTCAATCCTCTCACGACGATGGCACATGGACATGTTACAAGCACCGACATGAACAAACATCGAGCCGAATAGTTGGTTTTCAGCGTGCACCGTGTAGTCTTTGCGGAGCACGACACCCGTTAAAATGTAAATCCCTCTTATGTCAATCCATTCAGGGCAGCCCCGCTCACTCTCCCTCCACCAGACGCAACCTACGGTCTCCGCTGGCCAAAAGCTCGTCGTCGGCACTGGAGGGAAGAGTGGACGGGAAAACCTGGACTGGAGTTCAGCTGTCGTTCGGCCCAGTGCTACAAGCGCAGTGTGTTTTTAGCAAGTGGACGCAAGAGTGTGCTAAAAATTATTTTAACGGATCATCAATGTAACGCCAGTTGATATGTATAATTTATTGTACGCTAATGTTAGCACGCTAGCTAGCTTTTTAAAAAAATGTGTTTAAATTGAATGCCCAGAAATTTGAGCATACTTTATCATATTCATATGTTATTAAGGTAAAATCCATCTCACTAGCGATCTTCGCAGTAATAAATTTGACGATTAATTATGATATTGCAAAGTATTCCGCTACTAACAAGTCCCCCTCCTCATCGTCCTCGGTGGTGTCTAAAAAGGAACCCTTGAGTTGTGAAACTCTCGCGAGATTTGTACACACTGTTTATATATTGTGCATCTTGGTCTAGCTAATTGTGTTTTTTAATGTGGTAATGCTTTTGTGAAGATCTGGATAAGTCTGGGGGCAGAAAACGTTTTCTAATACTTGGGAAAAGTTGATGATTTGGGTTAACATGGTAACTCTCGCGAGGTCTTTCGCGGTTCTGGGGTTCTCTTCTAGACACGACCTCTTCTCCGTCCTCCCCTCGGCCAACGTCATTCTGCGTCATTGACGTGCGACTGTTTTTCAGTCGTCTATAGCGGTCTACAGGCGAAGGACACGACTGTGGTTACGTGATTCGTGAAAGTGCCTCAGATTCATTCATAACCACATTTTTTCAGATTTTTCAACCGAAACAGTGAACGACGACCTCCCCGGTGTGATACTACCCAGTGTCTATGGTAAAAGTTACATCTTAACAGCCAGCATTATCCCGAGGAGACAAGGAAACGAGAGAAGCTGGCATCTCAGCGAAGAAGAGACAGATTTGTTGACCAGATATCAGGACACCGACCCTCCACTTTGCTGTTTTTGTGCTCCTAACAGTTTTGAGTTCTTGTAAGTATCGCGTTTTAATAGAGAGCTGGCGGTGTTGTCTCGTCAAAATGTTAATGGCTCTGCTAAATCTACCTAATGTCACTTGTTGTGGCCACTGTCCTCAACAGTTGTGTCCCATTGCAAATCATGACTTATCAACCTTACACCCGGCTAATTAAAAAATGACAGTTTTGTTTTTTCATAGAGATATTTGCCAGGATGATAGTGTTGTCATAAACCAACTCCTACTTATTCAAAATCACATGTGCAGTTACATTATTCTTCCCGTGTTGTACAGCCATGGATGTGGCAGATTCCTGAGCAGGAAGGATGACATCGGAGGCTGCGGTCTCCACACCTCCTGCCATCAGCAACACCCCTGCCAAGAGGGACTACTACTGGCTCCGCTCCTTTGTATCTGGAGGTAGGATCGGATCCGTTTGTGCCCTCAGTTTCAGCTCTGTGATGATTTACTCAATCCGACACTAGGACACAGACTCAAGCCTTTGTGGCTGCAAGACTGCATCAAAACAACGACATTTCCCCCTTTGCTTCAGTGTCTCCTGCTAAGATTATCTGTGATACCATACTAAAGAAATTAACCATGAAACTGTAAGTTGGTTAGGCATGATTAGGGCCTGTGGTTGTTACACTAAATATAACACAGGAGTTGTTGAAGTTGTTCTGCTTCTTTGAATCAGTTCTCCTCTGTTCTGGTCTTCACCTCTTCTTGTTTAACAAGCAACTAATTATGAGCTCTGGAGATACTATTTCTCTGCTGACAATTATTTCTGACACCCTTGTGAAATTTGTCAAGCAAAAATAGAATTTCCCTTCAAAGAACAATAATAAAGACAAAACCAGGGGGTGACCTCATGTACTCAACAACATTGTAAGCATACCACAAAAGTGCAATAATACTATTTGATTTGAGAATATGGGTGTTTTGTTACTAAATTAATTATTAATATACTTTATCCTTATACCTTTACACTAAAAGTATCCAGTGCCACCTTTTGCACCTGCAGTACATATGATGTCTGATTGAAACAATGATTCATGTAAACAGACACAAGCTGGATTTAAATATATTTTTGGTGTCACTTGCAATTTAAACAAGCCTGGAACATAATCCAGTGTACACCTTTTCAAACAACAAAGAAAGTCATTGAGTAGAAAAGAATTCATAAATAATTGACTGAGACTTACCATATACTCAGAATAGATACTTATTAAACAGTCTATCTTGCCTTCTATAAATGTTTGGCCTATTTCACTCAAGATAAATAAAAAATCTTTACCAGTCATTCTGCAGTGGTAACATGAAAAATCGCATATGTATTAATAAATGTGTTGATGTTTTTGTTTAGGTGTAGCAGGATGCTGTGCCAAGACCACCATCGCCCCTCTGGACAGAGTCAAGATTCTTCTTCAAGCGCAGAACCCCCATTACAAACACCTCGGTAAAACATCTGCAGCCAAACATGGAAAACCAATAAGTGTTTCTTTTCACACATCTGTGCCACATGAGTGAAACCTCTGACCTTTCCGTGCAGGAGTGTTTTCCACTCTCAAAGCTGTGCCACAGAAAGAAGGCTTCCTTGGCTTGTACAAGGGTAATGGGGCAATGATGGTCAGGATATTTCCATATGGAGCCATCCAGTTCATGGCCTTTGACAATTATAAAAAGGTACAGTGCACACTTTATTGTGAAATAACACTTGGTTTTAGTAATACTCACAGTAGAGGTTGTTATAATGCTCATTTTACAGCTGAAGTAAAAACTTTTTATCTCTAAATTGTTTTTATTGGTGAAACTGTGGACCTTTGTTTCCTTCCCGCTGACACTGATGATTATATTGCCTTAACAGCTGCTAAGTAAACAGATTGGGATCTCTGGACACATCCACCGCCTCATGGCAGGATCTATGGCAGGTAATTTATCAGTCTTAATGATAAGACTTGCCTTTCCAGTCAGTGCCAGTTGGAAATCATATGCTGTACTGGCATAAACAGTGTGCCTCTAACTCTTTCCTCTCATGTAAATTTGTTGATTATTAGCAGAGCAAACATGTTTTTTTTTTGCACCTCTTGAATCATAGACAAAGTTTACATTTGTCACCTTAGTACAAACCTTTCAATAATGTGACAAATATTGCATCGCCATGAGGAGAGTAAGTGTTTGCCTTGTTGTTGTGCATTGTTAAATCTTTAAAAAAGATATTGAAGTGGTCAGGCTGCCAGTTTGCTTGCATCAGCCACAGTGGACAAAGTAGACAGCCACAACAGTAAATCATGTTGATGCATAACCATAGTCCTAAACTTTGTGTTTCGACAATGTTTGTTCTTGTGTTGTGTGTTTTCAGGGATGACTGCGGTGATATGCACCTACCCTCTGGATGTGATCCGAGCCAGACTGGCCTTCCAGGTGACAGGAGAGCATCGCTACACTGGCATCGCCAATGCCTTCCACACCATCTACCTTAAGGTAGCATTCAACTTCTCAAACAAACAACACAGTCTTAAATGTTGTAGCTTCTCATTAACATGTGTGAAAATTGAAAACCCTCTGGATTAGAGAAGTCCGTAATTTGTCAGCCTGGCAAGAATCAGGGCCTCCCTGAATAAGTTTTGCAAGATGATTTATGAGTATGCATGGGAGCTGGACCTCCCATTTTTTTAACCAAATAAAATGTCCAACTTCACTGATTTCAGCTTTTCAAATGTGAATATTTTCTGGTTTCTTCAGTCCTCTCTGAAAGTAAACTGAATATCTTTGTGTTTTGGACAAAACACGTCATTTGAAGACGTCAACTTGGACTTTGGAAAACAGTGATCAACATTTTACGCATCAAACTGCTATCGATTAATAATTGATTAATCGAGGAAATAATCACAGATTAACCAATGATGAAAATAGTTTTTGGTTGCAGCCTGAAAACGTATACTTTGATTTCATTATTAATTCATTATATTTCCTTAGTTTCAGTCTTTTTCTGGTCCTGCTTTTGGTTTATCATATTTGTCTATGTCTTGTGTCCTGTGTTGGATTTGTCTCTATCTTGGTTACAGTACTACAACATACTCAGACCTTTGTTTTATCACTGTTATACTGACCAAATTTTATCGTATTGTTTAGCCGTTTAGTTTGGAAAAAATAGTTTGGAAATGCTCTGTATGACTTTCAATGCAAGTTTTTTTTGTCAGTATCATACAATCAGACCTGTTTTTCTTTTTTGTGAAGGAGGGAGGCATCTTGGGCTTCTATAGAGGACTTACTCCAACACTGATTGGAATGGCTCCTTATGCAGGTAACTGCTGATATTATTTTGCATAGAGTGATACCATTCTTTGATTAACATTGTGCAAAACTACATAAGATGTCCTGCTTCACATGTGACCTTTGTTATTTGTGTTGCATTGGCTTGATTTCTTGTCTCCAACCCATTTTTATCCTCCAGGTTTCTCATTCTTCACTTTTGGCACGCTGAAGAGCCTCGGCTTGAAGCATTTCCCAGAGATGCTGGGACGGCCCTCCTCAGACAACCCTGATGTTCTCGTTCTGAAACCACATGTCAACCTGCTCTGCGGAGGAGTCGCCGGCGCCATCGCTCAGACAATATCGTAAGTACTGTTGCTGGCATGCAGCCAACAAGCTTCAAGCTTACGACTTGCATAAATGGTTTATTGGTGCAAGTTGGCTGGAGTTTGTTATTGATTCCACAGATTTATTGTTGGTGTTACATTGTGTTTCTTCTCACCAGATACCCCTTGGATGTGGCGAGAAGGAGAATGCAGTTAGGAGGCGTGCTTCCTGACGCTGACAAATGCGTGTAAGTATAACTAATGTGCCTTCTCTTCATATTCTGTTTTACCATAACTTACTGCTGTACATTACACCTGTCAGTGTGTGCAGTGTACCTCATAAAAAGTAAGACTAATATTTTGCCATTAGATCTCCTAGTATCACTGAAAAATGTGGCTGTGATGTGTTTTAGTGCTCAAAACATCAACAAAAACAAAACAAAGAAAGAAACAAAAAGTTGCTCCGGTGTTGTGTTCTCATGTGGTCTGATTTGATTTGGAAGTTTGGCAGTGAAACTGTAATCTCATGGATGATAGTAGAGACGAAAACAGCTCTCACAACACAGTAGTGATTAACTTCATAAGTTCATTATTTAATAGGTTAAATGCTCCTCTAGCAACAGAGATAATTGGCACTCATGTCCGCTCTGAAGAAGTCATTAGTGCATCTCTAATTAGGGGAGTTGTTCAAAAAGTGAACCTGTGTACTGAAACCTCAGGCAAGTTGTTCTTCCTTCTCTGTAATATGGTGTCCTTAATAAATAATCTTTGGTCCCTGTATCTCTCCTCTTCTCCTCTGCTTGGGGTCGGTGTTTTTTTAAATCAGAAAAAAGCACAAGGAGCTCAGGAAGTGTTTTAGGCCTTAACCGAGTTCCCTCTTAAAATAGTTGATTGCACATTTGGTTTTCTAACTGGACTCTAATGAGGTGCTTGGTCACAACTGGAGAGAAAATTCCAGAGGTTGTGGGGGGGGCATATTTACATTAGATAAAGTGTTAAGGACAAAAATTTAAGCCTGATAGAAACTTAGCTGTAAAACTACAGTAACATACCACTCATACCTTTACAAGTTCAAATACCAGTCTGAACTTGGTTCACTGTTCGTGCGTTATCTTCTTTACCTTGATGTTTAAGGTTTTCTAAAGAATGCATTCACAAGGTCCAGTCACTACATCAGTGCTACACAAGGTCATTTGTCTCCTGCCTCTTTTTTTTGCGTTAATATGGCTGCTGTTCACCAACAGGGTTCAGTTCCTCATAGCACAGGTGGACCTCAGCAACAAACATTTGATTTATCATGACTGTAATCAGCGCTTAAAATTAAGGCTGTCCCGTAGTCCCGGAGACAGTAAAAATAGCACCTGGGACGCAAAGATATGGTGTGTGGGAGTTGTAGAGAGGCTTACCGTTACTAATAAAATTACTATGTTTTTGTGTCATGGAATATATATAATTTTAAACTGTGATGATGACAATGACTAAAAAAAGAACTGAAATTCATTGTGACCAAACACCTGATTTTAAGTCTTTATTTAGATGAAGGTGCAGATAATAACTAGCAGAACTCATATGGTGGACCAGAGTGAGTCAATGATGGGATGTGAGTTACTGAAACAGAGTGTGGCACATGGATGAGCATACACACCAAACAGGAAAAAAAAATACTTTTGAGCCCTGCCTGTAATATCAGTCATAAAAACATTCAATACTTTATTATCAGCTCAACATTCAGTAGTTACTAGGAATTTGCTTTGGTGAGCTCATGAAAAACCCAAAACGGACTCAGGACATAACATGACCACACTTTAGACTTAAAGGGTTAGTTCCCCCAAAAATGTCTTGTGTGTGTGTTTGTAGTCTTTGTAGTCTTTTGTGAACTTAGGGAAGAATAGCTGCTGCAGTACTGTAGCTAATGGGGGTCCTAGTAAACTAAACTAAACTAAGACAAAAAATGTAAAAACATAAATAGTTGTTTCTTTCTGTTTTTTTTAAATTGTAAAAAGTGTATAATTTCTTGTTTTGCACTTGAACAGATCACTGAGTAAGACCCTTTCGTATGTGTACAACACGTATGGGATCAAGAAGGGATTGTACCGAGGCCTTTCTCTCAACTACATCCGCTGTGTCCCCTCCCAGGCCGTGGCCTTCACCACCTATGAGTTCATGAAGCAGGTCCTCCATCTGAACTAGTCGCTGTTTTATATCTTCCAAGTCTTCGCCTGTACCTGTCTGCTTGGACAATCCGTGTCGTCACGCAGACCGACCTCGATGCTTCCTCTGTAGAGCGATCTGAAGCTCACTCGCTACGTCTTAACCTTAAAAAAATGTGGGATTTGCCTTTTCCCTGAATTCTGTGAAGGCACAGGGGAAGTCACTTAATGCTGAAAAGGGAAACTGGACATCAGACAGTGAGACGCTCCACGTCTGTCCCGGTTCATTCCCTCTTACTTCCTCCTCTTGTGATCCACCACCTCCAACAAGAGGATTTGCTCTCAACATGTGGCTTGAATTTGAGCAACTCCCTCATCAGTGTCTCCATGGATACGGTGAGGCAGCGGCACATTAGGTCTGGCTCGGTCGGTCGGATGGCCTGGGGCAATGATATGCTCTTTAATAATGTTGTTGGCAAAAACATGACAGCCCTCTGATTGTGTAGAAGCCCCTCATCCACACAGAAAACACAGATGTCCACACTCGCACTTGTTTTTTTCTGTCTTTCTCATGACCTGTCCAAGTGATTTTTAAAATGAAAACCAGCTTACAATGATCAAATTAGCAGTTTATATCTAATCTGTTTATTTACTAAAAGGGCAACTCTGTGATATGTGATGAGTACACATTTTCTTTATTGTTTTTCATGTTTTCTTCCATTTTACCGACTTGGTGAGGAAAGATTTGGTTAGTGTTGAAAGGTGGCTGGAATTCTAACATATTCTGATGATTTATATTGTTTTCTTAATTCAGGGCTTAGTGTGTCTTATATTTGTCTTACATTTGTAATTTACAGTGCAGTAACTTTCAGTGGAGTTGCTGTTTGTGCATCTTTGCCTTTGTCCTCTACACAAATCTCAAGATTAGGGCTGCAACTAACAAATAATTTCATTGTCGATTAATCTGTAGATCTTTTTCTCGATTAATCAATTAGTTGTTTGGTTTATAAAATGGCGTAAAATAGTGAAAAATGCTGATGACTGTTTCCCAAAGCCCAAAATGACATCCTCTGATGTCCCCAAAGATTTTCAGTTTACTGTCAAAGAAGAGTTGAAAAAAAACAAAAACAGAAACTGTTAATATTTGAGAAGCTGAAATCAGATAATTTGGACTTTTTTTTCTGAAGCAACAACTCAAAAAGAGTTGGCAATTAATTTAATAGCTTACAACTCATCAATTAATCAACTAATTGTTGCAGCTCTAATCAGGATAAATCAGTTCACCTGCAGTTTCTTTTAATATGCAGAGACCGAGGCAGCACATGATTTCAGTTGCCAAACTTTGAATAGAGCAGTTACTGTATGTATTTTCAATTGCTGAAAACTCTTTGGTTTTTTTATGTTGGTTAAAGTGCAGTCAGATGTTTAGCCTTTAGCTTTGATGGTACTGAATTGTTTATATTGATGCTCAGCGTTGTTAAGCGTGTTTAAGATGTCAGCGTGGATGTAAGTCTGACATGTCTGGAGGGACTCAGGAGAAATTTGCACTTCATCACTGTAGCTTTTTCTTTGTATTTATTGATTTAGCGACTTGTTGCCACTGGGTGGCAGCATTGAATATAGATTGTTAATTGTTTACTGTCAGAGCTGAACACAACACTGATACAAATTTCATACATCTCTTATCAAATACAAGTTAAATTGGGATCTTTATCTTTTTTTTTACATTTTGCCTAACAAAAAACAAGTTGTCAGATAGTGTTTAAAATATAAATATATGCAGTTTTTTTTTTTTACCCAGTTCAGCCAACGTTTTCGACTACTATTAGAGCTACTATATGGCTGTTGGCGGTTACTGTGCCAGGAATGATAAACATTAATTATTGGAAGAAAGTGTTGTTTAATCACTTTCGATCTCAAGTCACTGCCAGTGGTCCTCATCAGTTGTTTGTCATTTTTTCCGGCCTCTTGCCTTCCTCTGCATTCAGTGTCTTACTTCATCAGAGTGATTAATGTGTCAGAGTTTCGCCACACGCTTCAGTTGATGCCTCAGCCTCAGATCACAGTAAAAAAAAAAAGCAGATGACTTATAACAGTGGTTTCCAACCTTTCTGGCTTGTGACCCCTTGAAATGAAGCAGCATCTATGGTCAACCCAGGCTGTTTGCAGCCCTGATATGTAAATACAGCAGTCAGCTGTCAGCTGTGTGAACAGTATGGAGTTTGAAAGATTGCAGACGTGCAACTGGGCACGGCAGTAGTATCAATGCTACCTCTATTACCTTTAAGCTAGTAGTTTACAGTGTTATCGTGTTTGTGGCAAATTTACACCTTCACTACCTTTCATTCATATCCTCTGTTCTGTCACTCTCAGTTATGATTCTGTGAATGCTGGGTTATCATCAGATGTTAATGCTAAACATTAAAGCATCTGAAAATGGATGAAACATGTTGGTTTAGACGGGGGGAAACCAGAGAGATGATCTGCCAGAGCTGTGATCCACGGTTGGGTTGTCAATGGTGGCTCTGTAACAGGAATAGTAGACTGTGTCAGAATTCAAATGCATTTATTTAACTTGTGAAGGCAGTATTAAAGGTCCAGTGTGTCAGATTTATGGGGATCTGTGGATAGAATGTGGCAGAAATTAAATGTAATGTTCATAAGAATGTTTTCAATAGTATATCATCACCTGAAAATAAGAATAGTTGTGCTTTTGCTACCTTAGAATGAGCCCTCGATGTCTACAGAGGGTGTGGGTCCTCTTCCACAGAATCTGTCATGTTGCACCATCATGTTTCTACAGTAGCCCATATCAGACAAACCAAACACTTGATGCAGCTTTTTTTTTTTTTTTACCTTTTTTGGAAGTTTCGCAGTTATCCTACACTGTAAAAAGTTCATTTCAAGGCATCTGCCCTCACTAAAATTTAGTTTTAAGTCACACTCCTAAGTTTTGACATAAACTTAAAAAGACCTGTACTCTTATGTTGAGATCATTTACTTTTCCTAATTAGACAAACTTGAATCTTTCAAGTTTTAGAAACCCCCCAAATAATCTGTATTTAAAAAAAAATGTTTACACTGAGCTCATTATCTTGGTGCTTGAAAGTTAAGTGGTTGCAATTGAAAATATTGAATTATTAATCATTATTTACTTTCATTTTAATGAGTTTGCTCAACAATTTTAGGAATAAAAAAAAATCTTGTTTCTAAAACTCAAAGATTAAAGTTTTTCTTAGAAGAGAAGTAAATTATTTCAACAAAAGATTGTAATCTATGGAGCTTTTTTTTTAGTTTATTTCAAAAATTGAATTGAGTTTTCACAACTTTTTTTACAGTGCACATGCTTGGAAGGGGAGCGTGTGATGAGCAGTATGCTGTTGGCTGTAAACTACATCCTCACCTCATAGATGCCACTAAATCCTACACACTGGACCTTTAAGTTGCTCTTACATCATATTGACATCAATTCATCATTTGACCCCAGGTTGGGAACTGCTACTTACTTAGAATGTTGAAATATACTGAGAATTTGAACAGACTACTGAACAGTTAGAAAAATATTTACTATAGAGGAAGTGAGTTGTTGAAAAGGCTTCAGTTACCTCTTAGCAGCTCCTCAGTTGGACGGTTGCCACAGATCAACCAGTACAGAAAAACTTTACAAGAACTGTGAACTCCAGGACTTACGATGCATAATAAGAAAGATAACAAGCTAACTGTAGATCTGATTTGGATTAAACTGACACCGTTGAAATTGCAAAACAGATAATACAAACAACACAGAAACCGGAAAATTCATTCCAATTAGTCTGTTTTTGACTTGTTTTCCTTTAATAATTGGCCATCGCTCCAAAGAGCTCGACACCGTGTGTGTGAAAGAGTTGTTGAACAAAACTCTAAAATCTCTGAACATATAATTCTCCCAAGTGTGAGGAAACAGGAGTCTTCAATTCAGCTCTTGATTGCCAAGTGTATGCAACGATAAATAAACTACAGTACCCAACTGTGCCTACCTGCCTGGGCTTAAGATTATAATCACCCGCTCTCGCTGGTGGTAAGTGGCAGCTTCCATTTGGGAAACAAAAAATGGATTTCAGCAAGATTTCTGCTTTTTATGGTGCCACTCACTCATCTGCAGTACCACTGCGTGCGGAAGCTCTCATTTACTGCTCTTTTATTACCATGTTTGGTTTCATGTACACGATCCTTCCCCGTTAATGCCATTGTTTGTTTGTTTGTTTGGTTTTTTTTGCTTTAGAGAACAGATCAACTCTGTTCCTGCTGCTCTTTACAAGTGCAACAGATAATTATGTAAAATAAGGAATATTCAGAATTTATACATGCAAACAAACTTTAACAGGTTGTTAGATATGAATGAACGAAGATACATAAATTTGAATAAGCGAACAATGAAAATGCCTTTTTTTGTTGTTTTTTGTTTGTCAGTTTAATTTTCTCTCTTTGTACATGCTCAACTTTGACTGTTTTGCTTTTTACAAGTGGTGTCTGAATTTCATTACATGTCACCTTCTTACAACAGAACCAACTCTTGTGTCTTTATTTTCTCTTCGAATGTAACTGTTGTTAACTGAGCGAGGAGGGGCGGCAGGTGACTTAAAGGGATAGTTCACCCCAAAATCAAAAGAATATATTTTTCCTCTCGCACTTTAGTTCTGTTTATCCATCGAGATGGTTTTAGTGTGGGTTGTTGAGTTTTGGAGATAGCAGCTGTAGAGATGTCTGCCAAATGTATCACCCTGCAGAAAGAAGCGTGCATCAACTCATGGGTGAGAGGCTCGTACTTGTGACAGCGTGGGATGTCAACATTAATGGCATCCTCCTTGGCTGAACTGTAACCTCTCATCCATGAGTAGATGCACGCTTCCTTCTGCGCAGGGATGGGAGTAGCAAGTGGCGTTCAGTAGAGATAAAATAGTTCCTGTGTGAAACTGCTCACAAAAGGGTCTGTAGATTATCTTGAGTAACATTGTTGTTGAGTTTTTCAAATGTATTTGTAAGCCAAGTGCGATCTAACTCTATAACTTTGGAGAGAAGGCAGACGTCTCTGCAGCTGATGCCTCCAAAACTCTGCAACTCACACCAAATCAGTCTCGATGGATAAATAGCGCTAATCATGTACTTTTAAACAAACGTTTGAAACACAAACAAGCTACTTCCATTCCGCACTTTGAGTTTGACACGTACAAACCCTTGCTTATGTTGATGTTACAGTTTCTTCTGTAAAACCACAGGGACTCTATGATGCATTTGCATTTATTTCACTGAAACTGGAATACACTGCCTGTTGTTGTCACATACTGATTTGACTGGTAAATGTGATGTGTAAAAGATGTTTGCTCACATGTTCCTTGCTGTTTCATGATCATATCTTCAGTTAAATACAGTTAGAAATTAAAACCCTGCCATTCTCTGTTTCTGTCTGTAATGCAGGAATTTGTTCTTTTATGCCTCTATAGATGAATGGATGAATGAATTTGATATCGTCTCCCAGAACAAGGCAGCTCTTTCTGTGCCCACGTTCATGTCTGTACTCCAGAGATCACTATTGATAACACATTTAGGAAGGACAGTGGTATTATATTCTGACCTCATTTACAGCGTGAGGGTGGAGATCACTTGTATCACTGGGGGGGGGGAGCTCTTCCGCATCATGCACTGCACCTCCCTCTTCTGTCTGATTACACACTTTCTTGGTGTTTGTGTAAGAGAGATGGGGAGAAGTGAGAAGTGTAATCAGTGACCAACTTTTGAGCAAGGGGGAGAAACTTAGTTTTGCTTTTTTACAGATTTCTTCACCTTCAGAGGGCACTTGGACATTTTTGGAGTCCTCATCGTTTTGTGTGACCACCATGCCTTCTTACACAGTGACTGTTTCCACAGGGAGCCAGTGGTTCGCAGGGACGGATGACTATATCTACATTACATTGGTGGGGACAGAGCGGTGCAGCGAGAGGACACTGCTGGACAAACCTCTGTACAATGACTTTGAGAGAGGGGCGGTAAGTGATGGTACACTGCTGTAGAGCTGTGAGGAAAACTGTGTGACAACTAGTCATTTTTATCTTTAGATTAGTGATGAACAACAGTGCATGCACACATACACTGACTGCATTGAGACAAAAGAGGAAGTTATGACAGAGATGGAACTTGGGTCTAAACCCACCATGTCGGAGGTGAGGAAAAAACATCCTCTTTTTGATAAAAGAAGTCTGTTGCAGCTGTTAACATGAAGCATGTATTAATAGAAAATGTGATATACTTTTTCATTTAGTATCCTCTGTGAAGTAAAAGTTTTTACAATAATCAAGGTTCAGAGGGCAGGTTTGTTGTCTTTTACTTTAATTTTTGTCTAATAAAACTGCTGCCATCAGTTTATCCTCCACAGTTCAGATACAGATACACAAATACACTGTCACACCGTTTGTTTCAAATTACAAATAACAGATGTCATATCAGTCATATCATATAGAACCTTTATAGATTAGACTTCATGTTTCACATAAAAGACTTATAATAATAATCAATATTAATCAATAATAATCATCTTTATTGACCACAAATGTGGAAATTTGCCTTCGGCTTCCTGTCAGGCGCAGGTCTACTGACACTACTCAGCTGAACAAGGCCCTAACACATAATTCATGTTTAAAAAAATAAAAATATTTATGTTTATACCTGTGAAATGTCCAAAAGCAACATGTGTCTATGATAATTTAAGTGAACTTTTGTTTCCAAATTGTGTTGTGGGCTCCCCTGGTGAGCTGCTGCAGGTGGAGTAGACGGCAGGGGCAAAATATAGAGTGAAACAAAGTTGTATGAATACAATTTATGGAAGGAAAATAAACGAGTTCTCTTATGCTATCATGCTGAACTTCCGTTCAGCAAATTGAATTTGGGTGCTTTATTGCTTCCCCCTTCTATGTTAATGATTGATTTTGAAAAATGTGGGGTGGGTGTGTGTGAACTTTTTTCAGCCTCTGAAGTGGGACATGCCTGAAAAGGTCTAAGAATCTGAGATTAAGCCGCTGAATACATTGCAGGTGGACTCCTATGATGTGAGGGTCGAGGAGAACCTGGGTGAGATTGTGTTGGTGAAGATTGAGAAGAAGAAGTACTGGGTGCAGGACGACTGGTACTGTAGATGCATCACAGTCAAGACCCCATCTGGAGACTATCTGGAGTTCCCCTGCTACCGCTGGCTGGTGGATGACAAGGAGGTGGTGCTGCGGGATGGAAGAGGTAGAGTCATCAGCTGCCTTACAGATTACCTGTCCGCTCTCTTTCATCAGCCGTGCAAAAACACAACAATCGCTGCTCCATCCCTCACTGTGTCTTGTGTCTGTTGTAGCACATCTGCCTCAGGATGATAAGACCAGCCTGGTGAAGCAGCACAGACAGAAAGAGCTGGATACGAGGAGAAAAACATACAGGCAGGTTCAGGCAGTTTGTGATTGTGTGTTGTAGGAAGCTGTGGATGCTAACTGATAACTCTGCTGCCCTTTACAGGTGGAGGGAGTGGCAGCCAGGCTTTCCTATGAGCATAGATGCTAACAGACACAGGGACCTGCCCCGGGACATCCAGTTTGACAGTGAGAAGGGAGTGGACTTTGTGCTGAACTACAGTAAGGCGTATGTGTTCCCTCTAACAGCCTGCTGTACAGTAGTAAACAGGTTTACAGTTTACAGCTGACGCCCCTCAGAGCAGAAAAGAGTGAGTCAGTGCAGCTGTAAGCTGGAAGGTTTTTCATGTTGCTATGATAACATGCTTCTATTTTCTGTGCTCAGGATTACCTGGAAAACAGAGGCATCATTGTGTGCTTATCACCAGGGACATTTGCATTGCGCTTTCATGCAGGCTTGTGAGCCTACATATAGACACAATAATGCAAAACAGATCCAACACACAACTGTTTACATCATGCAGTGGTTCCAGACAAAGCTAAAAAAAAATGCATAAAATGACAAACCTTTCAAAGTGATGTATAATAATATATGATGTGGACAAGTGGTTGAGATGGAAATGCAGTTTAACACAATAAGCTTCCAGCAGTGTTCACAGAAATGCTTTGTGGATAGAAATTGCTGAAGTGTATTTACATTTAATGCTGCTTCTTATTGCTTCAATAATTGCAGCGTTTAATTGACGTATTGCACGAAAATGCATCTGATTTCAGATACTTCAACCTCGTGAATATGGTGACAAGCATAATGATGATGATGAGTGTAAGAATGATGAGGATGATAATGATGATAATTATGACCTTCCAGAATAGAGAACCTGTTCGTGAACCAGTTCATGCACATGTTCCAGTCCTCCTGGAGCGACTTCGGTGACTTTGAGAGAATCTTTGTGAGAATCAAAAACACAATCTCAGGTCAGCCTCACATATATTATATCACATTATTGAGGATGTAACGATAATCGCTGTTGCACCACATTTGGCATTATTTTGTATTGTAGAGTCATTTATTAAATAAGGGCAGGCAGACAAGTAGCTGTTTTATTATTCTGTTGGTTGAAATGTTAATGCTTCATTAATTAATGTATCACATAACTAATACCGCTATTGTTTCAATAAAACTTAAAATGGGAGAACATTTGCAACCCTGATAGAATATTTATATTTATTTATCGAAAATTAATCTGATGTGTACAGCATTTTTTGTTTGTATGAATTCATTTTTTATTTTAGCTCGAAGTACTTCTTTAATAGAATAAAAGTAGCCAGTCATGACCCAAGCATATGCAAAAAATTGTGATTGTTTTTGGCAGTGAATGTTTGAATTATGTATATGCAATTAGAAAACAAAACAATGCAACAGTCAGTAGAATTCCTTTATTAAAATAAAATAAATAATTTATTATGTAATAACAGCAAATATCACAGTTGTGGTATGATATTGAGAAATATTTTTTAGCTCAATATTGCAATATTTGATGTACTGCAACATCCCTGTTATATCATGTCATGTCATGCCGTGTCATCCAGAGTATGTGATGCAACACTGGAAGGAGGACTTCATGTTTGGTTACCAGTTTCTGAATGGCTGCAACCCCGTACTGATCAAAAAGTGCACCAAACTTCCTGACAAGTTTCCTGTCACTCACGAGATGGTTTCTGTCAGTCTGGAGAGAGAGCTCACTCTGGAGGAGGAAATAAAGGTACAGGTGTTTCTGTGAACCTGTTTCTCCAACATAAAGTTTTGTCTCTTTTAATTCTCCCTCTGATGTACAATGTGAATCACTTTTGTGGCCCCAGGCAGGTAACATCTACATAGTTGACTACGAGCTGTTAGAGGGCATCACTCCTAACAGCACAGACCCATGCACACTGCAGTACCTGGCAGCTCCCATCTGTCTGCTCTACAAGAACGCTCAGAACAAGATCCTGCCCATCGCCATACAAGTACAGTCATTCTTTATTCTTTATCCCCATTAACTTCCACAATAGTGGTTGCTAATCTTCTTAAGGTCCATATAAAATTGTACAAACACTGACAGCATGTCCACATATCAAAAGACATACAAACTCTGGATGACTCCTGTCATTCGCAACCAAAATGACATATTTGAAAGTCAAAGTAATCAAAATATCAGATAACTTAAACAATGCACAGGCGGAGGTCAACAAACAAACAAAATATAATAACATTATTCCTGCTGTGTGATCATTAAGTTCTTTTTGAGTGATTTTTTGAACAGATTATTGCTTCTGATGTGTGTAAGTAATGAGTTCCAGTGGTTGGAGGCTTTATAACTGACTATGTTTTAAAGTTGATTTGTTTTTAGTTCAGTGAGTTCAAGATGGCATATGGTGATATGTCTGTTTTGATAACCATAACATCCTTCTTCGCTCTGTGCTCCATTACCAGTTGACCAAGCTAAATATGCAGCGGAACTTCGGTCAACTTTATTCTTTCCTGTTTCCTGTACTTAAATATGCTATGTGCTCGGTTTGTCTGTGCTGATAAGAAAACACATTTTTAAGATGGTTAAAGATATAACTGAGGGACCAGTAAAACTGACATATATTCACATCATAAGTCAGCAAAATGCAAGCCAACTAATTAGCTAATACACATCAATCATTAGATGGATAGATGGATAGTGTCCCTCATCTTGTCTTTTCCAGCTTGGGCAGACTCCAGGTGAAGACAACCCAATCTTCCTGCCCACGGACAGTCAGTACGACTGGTTGCTGGCAAAGATCTGGGTCCGCTCGGCTGACTTCCAGCACCATCAGACCATCACACATCTGCTCAAGACGCATCTGATGACAGAGGTGTTTGCTATTGCCATGTACAGGCAGCTCCCTGCTGTTCATCCTGTGTATAAGGTAAAACTCAGACTCAATTATTGATTGATCATTTTACTATTTGGTTGATTAATTCATGGATTGATGTTCTTTCTCCCAGCTACTTATCCCACACATTCGTTTTACCATCGCTATCAACACCAAGGCCAGAGAGCAGCTCATCTGTGAATGTGGGATCTTTGACAAGGTGAGTTTGTGGATTTTTGTAGCTGAGCAGTGCAGAAGGGAAGTGTGTGTGAGGGGGTGGGGGGGGCTGTTTTGGTTGAAAAGAGAGGAAAAAGAAATGAAAAATACATTTGAAAAGAGGTAAAGGATGGAGAAAAAGAAGAGTCAGCAAAAGCAGTGTTACAATAATATGGTTTTCAGAACATGGCAAACTCAACTCAGTCTTTATTATTTTCTAAATTACAGATCACCCAGGTTTTTATATTTTAGTAAAAGCAAATACAAATCAAAAAATGAGCAAATTATGAAGAAATAATGATGCTGGAAAAGGCCTAAAAAGGCCTATTCATTTCCTCTGACTAAAAAAGACCACAGTACATTCAGTAATGGGCACTCAAGCTCATGCACACATAGGAACGGAAACAAAAGCACAATCATTAGCTGCAGCAATCATGAGTGACATGAGTGATAATGATGCTCTATCTTCTCCTTCCTCATCAAGGCCAATGCAACAGGTGGAGGCGGTCATGTCCAGCTGGTTCAGAAGGCCGTGAAGTCTCTGACCTTCAGGTCTCTGTGCTTCCCGGATCAAATCAAGGCCCGCAATGTGGACAAGAAGGAGGAGCTACCCACCTACTTCTTCAGAGACGACGGCTACTTGGTGTGGGAGGCCACCAAGAGGTGGGAACAACTCTTTTTAAGAGTTTTTGTAGACAGCACTGATGAATAGTTTGTGTGTTTGAGGGAGAGAAAACAGTCGTAACAAAGGATGAGAGGACGGTGAGAGGTGAAGGAACATTTTCTACCCTTGTGTGTGTACGTGTGTGAAAGAATTTCAAAGGGAAGGAAGTTACAGCATTTTTTATTTCCCGTATGTGTGACTGCTGTCCTGTTTTCTTTCTGGTAGTTTTGTGTCTGATGTGGTGCGTATTTACTACACCAGCGATGAGGTGGTGCAGGGAGATGAAGAACTCCAGGCCTTTGTTAAAGATGTGTGCAGCTTCGGTATGCAGGACTTCGATCACTGTGGTGGGTACATTTTACTGACGTCCTATTATATCATTTTTCTTTTAGCATTGCAGGCTAGAGAGACACTTTCCAGTACACCAGCAACTGAGATTGATGGATGTGGAAAATCTTTTAGGACTGCAACAACAATCAAAATGCAACAACTAACTAAGACATAAAGTTTCTTTTCTCAAGGAGAGAAGCGGCTCCCTCCTCTTAAATATTTCACTAGTCTAAGATTTTCCGGAGAAGACAGGTACGACAGGGAACAGTGTCATAGATGATTGGTTTGAGATTGGAGACAGGAAGTGGGGTTACTCACAAGTGTTGTAATACCTTTCCTGCATTTATCCATTACCTGTCTGTGTGCATTGTGCAAAGATCTTTTACACAGCAACTCTTGCAAAAAGTGTTTTGTAAAAATTTAAACTCACTTTGTCAATTCTGTCTGTCAACACTCTGGACACAGAGTTTCCAAAGTCCCTGAAATCACGCGAGGAGCTGATAGAGTATCTGACCGTCGTTGTGTTCACGGCCTCAGCCCAGCATGCAGCAGTCAACTTTGGACAGGTGAGTAAAATATCATCAGGAACCTGACATTGAATATGTTTATATCAATATATACAGATTTAAGGTAAAATTAAAAATTAAAAAAGACTTGGAACTCGACTTGGACTTCAAAGTTTAAGTGTGCAGTGTTTGGGAGGATCTATTGGCAGAAAATGAATGTAATGTTCATATAAATATTTTCATTAGTGTATGATAACCGAAAAATAAGCATCATTTTGTTTTTGTTGTCTTACCTTTGTAACTTGTTTGCAAGTTTCACAGCCACTGTAGTTTCTCCTGTACACTTGGTAGGCAAGTTGGTTGCAATCTACTATTTCACCACTAGATGCCACTAAATCCTTCACGCTGGTCCTTCAACAGCAATGACTTATGCCTTCACTTGGACTTGAGAGTATTTGATACCTGCCCCTGGACCAAAAATCAGAAAGTTTGTTACTTAAAAAGTGTGCCACAAATTAAATTAATTTCCCATCATTTTCTGAAACAACTACTGTTAATGCTGTTCACTCTCAGCAAGTCGCCATTTAATTCCTCAGATCCACTTTGTTTGAACCAATCCAGCAGTATCCAGTCAAGCTGCAGAGGAGATCCATGAAGAGCTAATGTTACATTACTGAGCTCCAATTGGAAGAATTTAAACACAAAGTTAATTTCATTATAGTGTAGGGGTTATCAAAGTCTGCAACTGCTGGCTTCTCCTCAGACAAAGCTTGGAAAAATGTCCCCCTCACCCTACCTTAGTTTACTTGTTTAGTCTTGCACTGCTGAATTCCTGTATTTCTATATGATCATGATTATGTTATTTGATCCCTTAGATCTAGCTCTAGATCTAGATCTAACTTCTAGTACGTAAACCACAAGGTGGTCAACAAAAAATGAATTGCAGTACCTTTCTTTAACAATTTAAGTTGTACAAAGAATGGTAGGTCAAGGCTCCGTTGTTAAAATTATGTTTGGCGAGGAGCGCTTTATGACTTGTGCAGGACTTGACTTGAGACTTATTCATGATGTGCAAAACAATGATAAAGATACTCCACAAGAGGTCAAAGTACTGGTGATACAGAACAATGGCCCTGTGACTGACGTATTATTAGATGACATTAGACATTATTAGATTAGTTAAAGGTAGAATCAGTAGGCGTACTGATCACAGCAAAATAATGAGAAAATAAGAAAATACAGGCAGGTGCAGGGTCTCTGCAAATACAGCTGCCATCACACACTTCTAGTGAATCAAGTTATACGAGCCTATACATTGATTTTTAAAGAAAATGTTGCATATTATGCCTTTAATAACGATGCATCATTTTACTGTTGTACTTTGTGTAGTATGACTGGTGCTCCTGGATCCCCAACGCTCCATCCACCATGCGAAAGCCCCCACCCAACCAGAAGGGCTTGGCAGATGTGAACTTGATCATCGAGAGCCTCCCTGATCGCGGACGTTCCAGCTGGCACCTGGGGGCCGTCTGGGCCCTCAGCCAGTACCAGGAGAACGAGGTGCAGAAAGGGCACGCCGTGTCCAAACACACAGGCACTCATTCGCATACTTACACACACTTGTCTCAATACAGATTGAATTGTTTTAAGAATCAACAAAGACAAAATTTCTAATTTCCCAAGAAGCTTGTCTCTGCGTCAACAGGCCCTGTTGTTCCCTGCAGTATGCCTGTAGGCTGAATGATCTGTCTCCTCTCTTCCCCTGCAGCTGTACCTGGGCATGTATCCTGATGAGCAGTTCATAGAGAAGCCGGTGAAGGCAGCCATGGAGAAGTTCAGGAAGCAGCTGGCAGAGATAACCAGCTCCATCAAGAGGAGGAATGAGGGAAAGAGGCTGCCTTACTACAACATGTCCCCTGACAAAATCCCCAACAGTGTCGCCGTTTGAGTAAAAAAAACAACAACAAAAAAACACCTCTTTTGGGGGGCAGGGGGTTATCATGCCCCTCCTTAAAGGGATAGTTCACCCCAAAATCAACACAACACATTCTTCCTCTGTGAGTTTTGGAGATATCAGCCATAGAGATGTCTGTAGTCAACAGTTTCATGTAGGAACTACTTTCTTTGTCTGGTATGCAGAAAGTAGTTCCTACATGAAACTGCTCACAAGATCTGTGGAAAGACACTGCTGTTGAGTTTTTCAAATTTATTTTTGGCACTTTGCGCACCGCAAGCCGAGTGTCATCTAGTTCCACTATGCTGGAGAGAAGCCAGACATCCCTATGGCTGATATCTCCAAAACTCTGCAACTCACGCCAAAACAGTCTAGATGGATGAAAGTACAGGCCAGAGGAAAAATATCTATTTTTTATTTGGGGGTGAGTCATCTCTTTAATATTTTGCAAAAAGCTCAATGAAGTTTCTTTTACCAAGCTGTCTACATACCCTGTTAGAAAAACTCCCTGTTGCCTGAGTGTTTGATTTTTATACTTCTATATATCAAGTGCATAGGTGCTGACAAAAAAGTCAACTCAACTCTGCTTCTAAACTGTTGTTTTTTTTTGTGACTTATTTGTGTGAAAAGTGGTTAAAATTGCATAGAGTTGCCAATTAAAATGTTTTCATTTGTTGCTGCTGTGCCATTTCTATCTGCTCCTTTTTCAGGAGTGCAAAACAGAAGACGTCTGCCACCTCTGAATAAAAAGTTAAACTGATTTACATCTGATAATACTCATGCAACGCTGACCTTTTCAAATATTTTGTAACAGTGTCACTGTCACTAACAAATCATGTTAACATGACATTTCAGTTCAGAGTGTACGATTTAATAAGTAAACACTGGAAAAGACACAAAGCGTTAAAAGTAACTTAATTTTTATTTGGTTGTTCTTTTTAATTCTACATACTTTGTTCAATAATGGGAAATTAAACTGAAAACACATCAATATTTCTTTTAAAAACATAAGTACTTTTACCAAATTCTTTACAGTTACTATTCCAAAGTAAATTCACAGACAAACTTGTGGAATGATATCATAAGACAGGGGAACAGTCATATATGTTCAAGTCCAGTCAGTAGTAAACAAATGTAGCTTTATGCAAGTTACACTATTCCCAGACATGATCAAATCGAAGCAACAGGGTAAAGAGACAGAAACATCTGGACTTAAACCTAGAATACCAAGACAGTGAGGCTGAGAAAGAACCTCTCCCTCTCCTGCTCGAAAAGATTGTACGATGAAGAAATCAGTTCATGATGATAGAGACACTAAAAGAGAAAGAAAAGGCTGCTCTCAGAGAGGAACATGGCTGTTTGTAAAAGTGTCCAAAAGTGGCCTCAGTCTTCATCAGAACTACAACAACAACTTTTGTCTCAGACTTCATGAAAGGAGCCAGCTCCTATGAGTAGAACATGAAAAAAGTCAATCTTTTATCTTCCATCTGAAAGAAACTATACATCTAAATATTCCATGTTGTCTGTATCTGAAAAAAAACATGAAGTGTTTAAATTTGATGCCAAGTTAAATGTCTATTTTCTGCATATTTAAAACAATCAAGCGATTTAAAAAGCGAGAAGGAAGAGCAGATATTCACGTTAAGGTCGGCGCAAACAAGCTTTTTACAAGTCTATTATCTAAATAAACAAAGTGCAAACAACAAGTGAAAGTAATTATCTGCTTTTTATGTCTGGGAAAAAAAACGTGTAAGTTGCATAAAATTACTAATGAAAGGGGTTTTTAAATGAACAAATTGTACTCTGTTTTCTTTTCAAAATAAATACAACACAAAATGAAGAAATAATCATTTTATACCCAGAGGACAGTCTGGACATTAAACACCATTACATAACTATAGAATAGAATAACAACAAAAGGGTAATTGCACTTTTTATCTGTCTAATTGCACTGAGCCTCGTGGGTATTGAAGTTTCAGAGAAGCTTCTTGTTACTAGGTCTTAATCCAACTTTACACACAACGATTCCCTCGGCTCATATTATGTATTAAAATTATGTTAGACTCCAGATCTCAAGTCACCATGGGGCATATACACAAGTACAGTATGCGTTGTTGCAAAAAACAAAGCGCAGGTTTAATTTATTGCTGCTGAGCAGTAATTGTCAGGTATGTTGTTGGACCTTTCTTGTTCACAGACAGTATACTGGTATCAAAGACAGTTTTTAAAAATGTGTGTGTTGCTGGAATGGCTGTGAGGCTCAACATGAGCCTGGCATCGCTGTGCTCCCACGTACACAAAAGCACTTACAATGACTGTAAGCCTGAAACACATCACCCTGAGAAATCCAACTGCAGCCTCCCTCAGACTGCACCTCCAGCTCCACACCAGCAGGTGGCCCTCCAGTCAGGTCATCAATGAGTGTCTATTTGTCACAGGCAGCAAATGTATGGCTGTATTGCATTGATTATACTGCAAAATAAACAATCTATCTGTTGATGACGTGCAGTGAAAATGTTGCACTGATATAAAAACGATGCAGTTACAGGATCTAAAGTGTGCTTCCTCTGAGCTTTGAAAAAAAAAAATTAGGTGTTGGAACAAATTGTCTCATTTGAGCCACATAAGGCCAGATGTGCGAACAACAATCAAATGAGAGGCAAACTGCCGGCTGTCTTGTGATTAAATACTAAAATAGACATCCTCCACCATGTGATAAGAGTCTGGCAGGAAGGAACAAGACACTGAAACTGCTCGTCTGAAATGCATCAGATGTCGCACCGTGTCTATATGTGCTGAAGTGTGTTAACAAAACTAGGTTTTAAATGTGACGTGCAGAGCAAAAAAATAGCCTAAAGCTTATTCTGAGCAAGTCAAATTTAAATGCACAGTTACAGTCTGCCTGGTTTCTATTTGGGGTCAATCGATGCACCGCCTGCACAATGAAAGCGAAGGGAGGCTGAAAATAGGCGGCTGTGGATTTCTCAAGGCATATCCCGTGACTAAGCAAACAAATCAACATATTAAAATCTGCACATGGAATATCACACTGTAAATACTGTGTCATTCGCATGATAGAAAAACATGAGCGCTGTTTATGCCCAAAGGCTCTTGTTATGATCTCAAGACACAGAAATTATCTCGCAATTTCCTGTGACCAGTAAAAAAATGTTGTTTGTTCTTTTTTTTTTTCTTTTTTTTGGATATTTTATTTATTTTGTAGCATTTTTTAAAAAGTTTACATTCTCAAAGCCTTCAGAAAGTTCACGTTGGGATAGAGAAGTCATGTGGCTGGATTATCCAAAACTCTTTTTTCCTTTTTTTTTTTGACTAAAACACTCATGTTTCTTTCAGCATGATTCCATTTTTTAACCCCAGTTCCTTTTTTGTCATCCATGGGAGGGTTAATATATACGTATATGTGCGTAGGAGGAAATGCAATGTCAAATAAAACCGGAACAAACATTTCCAAGTTTGTTTGAGTGTGCTCTCCCCAAAGTACAACACATAAGACTTAATTCATAGTAAAGAAACAAAAAAAAAAGGAGCAAAAGGACAAAAGGGAGGGGATTTGTTGTGGGAGCTAAAAAACAAAAGTGCTTCGATGGATGTCCAGATCAAGGCCCGGTCACATCCAGGCCGGCGTGGAGCTGACAGACCGCAGCAACAGAGATGGCAGTAGCTGGAATGTTCCAGAGATCCGATGCGCGGCGCTACATACTGATCCACGGCAAGTTAGCCCAAGACTCACAGGAGGTAAAAACGAACAAATCTAACAAACCCACAAGTAAACAAACCACGCATCAGAGACGTGTAGACCTCAAGAGCCGTATGTGAGTCCATTTGTCTCAGTCCTGCTCTCCCAGAGGTGTACATACAAGTGTGTATGTGTGTGTATGTGTGTGTGTGTGTGTGTGTGTGCGTTTGTGTGTGTGTGTATGCGCGCGCACGTGTGTGTGTGTGTGTGTATAGAGTGGTATGCTCCAGGCCTCAGACATTTACAGAAGTCAGTAAAAACAGTCTGGTCCTGCGAAAGAAAAAGTATTGAGGGGGGGACTAGAGGAGTGTGGACAAGAGGAGATAGTCATGGTCTGTCTGTCTCTGTGGGTGGAGTTCTGGGGATATAAGATGACCAGGTGGAGGACAGTGCGTCAGTCTGGGATCAGAGGAAGGGGAGTGTCTGGTTGTTCCTCAGTCACGGAGCATTTCCACCATGGCTGTGGGCCTGTTTGTGTGTGTGGTATGAGTAGGACAACAACAAATGGCATGGACCGAGCGGTCAGACATGGAGCACCTCCATACTGTAGTCCTCTGTCTCTGTGTACTGGGAGGAGTTTGTGTCTGACTGGGTGGGGGCCAGAGCTTCCTTGTTCTCCAGACTAGGTTCCATAAGCGGTGGCTTCTCCAGCGCCAGCTTTTTACACGTATCTGGCCGGTTCTGGACGTATATGACCCGGTTGTAAGCCTTGAGTCTCCTCCATAGATGGATGTAGACTTTGCACTGGACGTACATGAACACCAGTCCACCCGTGAAGCCGATGGCCACCACCACCAGCTTGGTCCAGAAAGGCCATTCCAGGATCCCTGAGGTACAGAGGACAGACAGAAAAGACAAACACAGAGCAGATTGCACATTAAAATAACTAACATCAATAAAATCCCACAATTATCTAATCCAAGCAGGTTTAAAGTCTGCATGTTTGTTTTCATACTGTAGCAACATGAATAGAAACAAATGGGGGTTCAGGTGCTGACCATGAACCGTGACGCCCCCAGTTTGTGTCTGGCTTTGTTGCATCTCATTTCTCATCTCTTTCCCCTAATTTTCTGTCATCTCTGCAATGTTTCTGCCCAATTAAGGCATAAAATCCCCCCACGATAATTAGATATGACAAAAACAAACAAATTACTGCTAGAAAAGAAGGAGCAACAGCTTTAAAAAAAAAATTTAAACTGCCACAGCAAGCTTTACAAAATGGTGATTTGTAGTGAATTTGCACAAACATTTCTATGCCCCCCGAGGCAGTTGCAGCATTTCAGCAAATTGCAAAAACCCAGACACATGGGCCTAAAAAAAATTAGCAATTTTGGGGAAGTGTACATATTTGTAACAAGCTGCAGCATCATCCAAAACAAAAAGCAAGAGGCTGAAAGGGGATCTTCAAAAACAAGAAGAAAAAAATATATTTTCTATCTTCTTTGAAAATACACAGCAGACCTTCAACCCATTGTTTTTTTCATCTTGGCTGTTATATTTCAGGTAGTTTGAGATATAAACACAAGACAGGTCCAGTTTCTTTCCTCGGGCAAGATTCACAGTAAACTCAAATAACCACTGAATGACCCCTAACATCCATAAGACTGTCTGTCTAAAAAAACTGTGCAATAACTTTTTTTTTTTAAATTGCAATAACATTTTTCTTGTGCATATTCATCCATCTAAGTGTAACATTACATTTAGTCCAGTGCAATACTTACTTATTCTTGTGCAATAATCACATCCTGTGATTACATACTTTAATGCAAACAGCACTGTATTTATTTGAGTTACTTTTCTTATTCTAAATGATTAGTTTTATTCTAGTATTCTACTTTATTCTAGTTTTTACCTGTTACTTGGCTGTGGATGTTTACTTACTGTGGTTGTTTTTGTTCGTGTGAATTATGTATATTTGTATATTTAGTATTGCTCATATTTAGTAGTGCTCCTAATTTCATTGTTTTCTGTACAATGACATTAAAGACTTTCTCTTCTGTTCTGTAACTGAGATACAAAATCCCACCATTGATGAGAGAATAAGTATATGGAATTAAATATTTAAAAAGGCCTCATATGATGGGAGGAATACCAGTTAAAACAAGGTGGATATAGTCTAATCAGTATTAATTTTGCTTGTACATGACAGTGATAATAGGTGTTCTATATCTAACTTTATGAAAAGAGATTAACATGTCGTCTGCTGTGTGAGAAGATGTCAGTGAGGTTTGTTTTAATCAAAACCAGATCAGAGTCAGACAGACACAGAGCCGAGGAACACCGGGTCTGTCTGCGTTCATTATTTTTGGAACATTCAGTGCGCTGTTGTGAAGGTAACCAGCCTTTAAGGGTAAAGAAATATCATTTTTATCCTGAAATCAAGGCAAAAGGAAAAGGGAAGGAAAGGGATGTAAAGTGCAGTTGGAAAAGAACTGGATACAGCGGACAGAAGGGCTGACAGAGGGGGAAACACAATTTGAAAGTCAAAAGGTCAAAGTTGAAATGTTTACCTGGGATTCTTCCGGCTGCATGAGTAAAGAAAGTGTAAGTATCATGATTTACCAAAGACACACAAACAGATTAATAGAAGATGCAAAGCGCAGAAAGTAAAGACAAATATTACAGTTGAACACTTTATGATGTAATTCATCATGCAATCATTGACATTAAACCAAAAACATTTCAAAGTGTATTAGATGTAAGTCTGCTGTAATCTTTGTCAGAGAAATATAACCGTGGCTCCGTGTGACTTGGCAGAGGACAAACAGGACTGTTGAGGAACTATTTGGCATCACCATGGTGATTGAACCTGACAGCCCTCAGGGACTCTAACAAGTCTGAATCATCAGGTTGGGCTAAACAGGCACAGCCTGCTCCTCCATCTGTACACTGTCTCAGAAGCACCAAATATGCCAGAGAGGAGTGAGTGGCAGCAGACGTGGTGCCAGCGGACGATACAACAGCTCATCATTAAAGCAGCCTTCTCCATTTTTAGCCCTGATGGCGAGAGCACGGCGCTCGGAGGATGGCGGCGTCAATCTGTCTGTAACTCAGTGCTGCTGACCACTTTGGACAAGATGGACACCGAGCAGCCCAGGCGCTAGAGGCTGCTAAAGGGGCTTTTAGACTCCTAGTCACAGAGGTTTTTTAAAGACCGTAATACCCTACTGGCCACTTGTTAGCTTGATTATTGCCTGTAGCTTTCACAGTTTGTTGTCAGCAGCAGGTTCCAGTTTGGCACATACACATCATAATGCTAGAAAACTGGTAAAATAAATTCTGAGAGGTTACCATGGGACACAACAGCCATCTACAGCAGTAATAATCGGGTTCTATAGTCAGCAAGAAGTGCCCACAAATTCCTTTTATTTAATTATAATTATTATTTTGTTAGGTTTTATATTATTCTGTACCTTCCCAGTATTGTTCCTTATGGATTCAAATCTGAGGGATCAAATTTTGATCAAACTATGAATGTTTTAGCCAACATGATATTTTCACAATCCGTTCTAAAAACGCTTTCCCAAATAACCTGACACAGGTTTCTGCATGATGATGTTGCAACATAAAAACCCCCTAGGCTGAGGGAGGTGATGACACCAGCACTGTAACCTACGTCACTGCTTTTTGCTAACGGCTGAGTGGGAGTTTCTATTTGAAAAACCCAGATGGAGTCACCTTTTACCGGAAGATTTTTAATTTTAACCAGCTAGCTGGTTATCTTAGCTTGGCGCAAAGACTGGAAACAAGGGAAGCAGCTAACTCTTTACAAAGTTAACAAAATCTACCTAACTGCACCTATTAAAAAAATTACACAATATATCATTATATTTGTTTAATCTGTAGAAAAGTGTCTCAGTTGGTTGCTTGGCAATCTCAAAGTGATAATAAGACCCCAAAAAATAACTGAATAACTGTGCCCTGCCAAGAAATAGTCCTACATATATTAACCCCTGTAAAACCATAACGTTTTTACGCTCAAACAAACAAGCTATACTGCGTTGAAGGACGACTGTGTAGGATTTAGTGGCATCTAGACATCTGTTTGTAGATTGCAAACATGTTACCTCACCCTCCCCTTCCAAATGTGTAGGAGAACCTATGCTGACAACAAAACTCACTCATGCAGTATCTAGAGCAAGTGTTTTGCTTGCCTGTCCTGGGCAACTGCAGAAACATAGCAGTGTCTGTGAAAGAGGAACCAGACTTTCTGTTGATATAAATGGATCAATCTAAGGTAATGAGAGCACAACAGTTCTTATGTTCAGGTGATTATACCTTAATGAAGATATATTTCTGAATATTATATTCCTTTTCTCACATATTCTGCCAATAAATGCATGTAAATCCTACACACTGGACCCTCAGTTAGTGAGTTTTAGTGGTGCTGGTAGGCCAATTCTGTTACCTTTGGACACATCCGGCCCAGTTCTATCCAATATTTATACTAAGATAAACTAACCAGCTAAATGATACTGATATCATTCCTCTCATCAAACTCTCAGCAAGAAAGCAAGTAAGTACATTACTGCAAATGTCCAACAATTCCTTCAAATTGCTTCAAAGAAATAAATTATTATTTATGCATTTATCTTGAGCTGCTGTGTCGAACATGCATGTGCCAAACAAGTACCAACTGCCTGCACAAACTTTTATCCTTGAGAGGACCTTTTGTTGACTTCATCCTTTCCTTTAACAACAAAACTGACCTTCAACTTGGTCATTTTAATTCACACCACGTACATGAAACCTGATCTGAGCCCTTGAAGAAGTACGAATGAACCAAAATCACCTCACTTTTTGCAATAACAACATCACTCTGTAAGTCTCAAACTCAATCTCAGAGCGATAGATGTAAATATCTTATCTTTTAAATCTCTTTTCTTCTGGTCTTTTATCTCTTATCTCCTAACTTTCTCTTTTATGGACTACAGGTCTGAAATCAAAGTGAACTGATTTGAACTGAAAGTCCAAAAATTCACAGACAGAAAATTATCTCTGATGAATCTCAGCACACTTTTCTTCTACACACTTTGATGCCCGCTGAGCTTCTGCGAGTGAATTACGCCCACATATATTTTCAATCTGAGACAACATTTCACACTATTCGCACTCAATACTCACACCACTGAAATAACACTACAGTTAGTCAGGTTTGTCATCATTAAATACGGAGCGTGAATGACTGAATGAATGAGAGACGGTGGCAGATTGTGGATGAATGGATGACTTCCAACACAACGCTACATCCAACACAGACGACGGTACATGAATGCATTTGTGTGTGCTTGTGCGTCCGAGTGTGTGATGCTGACCTTGTCTGATTTCGTCTGCCGTTCTGTCAATGAGAACGTAGAGCGACCACACCACACAGGTGATGGCGATGACGTGGAAGGTGACCGAACACATGATCTTCCTTCTCTCACTCGCCGTCATCTGTAGCTTCTCCCACTGCGGCAGAGAGGACAAAGGAAGGACATTTGAGGAGGTCAAACACACTTTCAAAACACACACTGAACACTTAAAGCAATTAAACAGTTGGCATTAAAACAGTTGGCCCTCTTGGCCGTTTTCTGGAGCAGCTCAGAGTGTGAGCTAAATATTTGATGGAGAGCATTCAGCTACTGTGATCAAGATCCAACGCTACATAACGCTTCTTGGTGGTGCGGGTAAGAAAAGTGGCATACAGCACCCTCAGAGATGGGCAGTAATTCAATTAAATGTATTTAAAATATATATTTAATTAATTCAGTATTTGGTAATTCATATTTTGTTGGGTGGAAAAAATAAGATGTTAATTTTAACAAAATACTAGGAAAGTTGTGGGGAAAACACCTGTTTGGAACATTTGACAGGTTAACAGGTTAACTGGTAACAGGTGATAGTAGACTCATCCATTCACAAGCAAGGATGAGCTCAGTGTTCACTATTTTGTGATAAACATGGGGAAATAGTCACACTTTAAGAACCACATTTCCACATAATTGCAGGAATTTAGAATCCATAATATCAATAAAAGATTCAGAGAATACAGAGAAATCTGTGGACCTGAGAGGCAAGGTTTGAATGTCCATGACCTTTGACCCCTTAGGCGACACTGTATTAAAAACAAACATGACTGTATAAAAGATACTACATGGAAAACTGTTGTCTGTAAACACAGTTTATCACTGCACCCACAAACGCAAGTCAGGACCCATGCAAAGAGAAAGACATAACATCCAGAAATGCTGCAGACTTCTTTGGGCCCGAGCTCATCTGAGATGGACTGATGCAAAGTGGAAAAGTGAGCTGTGGTCAAAGAGTCCTCTTTTTTTTTTTGAAAATCACAGATGTTGTAACTTCTGGACTAAAGAGGCCATCGAGACTGTTACCAGAACAAAGTTCAAAAGTCAGCATCTGTGATGGTATAGGCATGTGTTAGTGCCCATGGTATTATGGGTAACTGTCACATCTATGAACACATCTACAACAGCGTGGTTTTGAAGTAAAAGAGTTCAGGTACTAGACTGACCTGCCTGCAGTCCAGACCTCTCTCCCATTGAAAATGTGTGATGCATTATGAAGTGTAAATTTGACAACAGAGACACCAGAGTGTTGAGTGTTGAGCACCTGAAGTCATACATCAATCAAGAATGAGAAAGACACTTTAAAAACTTAAACAAGTGTCCTCAACAAGCCCCACTCTGAACATGATCATAAACACAATGATCTGACGTGACATTTTATCCCCAGGTTTAAACTGTAGAATAAGCTGTACAACAAGTGGCCTCATCACAGTCTTGTGAGCGAATCATATGACATGTTGTCCTGTGGGGTTGAGCAACTTGCTCATTGTGAGCTCATTGTATTTCATTTGTGTATTCATTCATTTGTGTTCCTCATGACCAGCAGTTTGAAGAAAGAAGCTGATTTGTTGTTGGTGCAAATGTCCCCAAAGATAAAGGGATCGGATATTACAAAGGCAAGCTTACTGAATGACACTGAAACTGAAGAAAAGATCAATTGCCAAAAATGTGCTCTACAACTGGCAAATATACTAGAAATCCTTCAATATGCAAGGCCCATACTGAGCCAACTAAATGCCTAAAATGTGATACTAGTTTGTCTAGAATGCATTTTTGTATTTTTTAAAATATAAATTACTAACAATACATTTCTTATACCAGCATTTTCTCTTTTATATGAGCAAGTATTTGTAGCCTAATTCGTAACAAGACTTTTTGATGTATTTGTGCCCATCTCTGAGCAGCCTGCACACAGAGGTCTGTCACTACTCCACAATACATCATCAGGAAATGAGCCCAGCCATACAAACAAAACACAAAACACAACGCCAACATCATCAGATCAGTTTTGTAAATTAGCTGTATAGACTCTCCCGACATCCAAATGCATTGCTAGTTTATTCAGCGATGAAATGGCGCGATTGCAGGGTCACTTTGACGAGAAGCGGACGTCGCAGTATGAGATGAAACCAAGCATCCGTTGATAAACACCTCATACCAAGACCAACATCCTCATCTCATCATGAATTTCTCTGCCAACTTGCACATGAACAACTTCAGTGTTCACCAGTGGGATTCAGAAGCTATTAACAGCGGAGCATTTGTTTAAGGCCTTTTGTGCAGCTAATGAAGGGTGGAGGAATTTTAATTAGAGTGTCCTGCTATCTCCAGGCCACAGCGATTGATAAGAGCCTTTAATGGAAGTGTACTTCCTCTAAACCATTTGAAATGAATCACAACCCCCCCTCAACAAGTTCCGCTTATGAAAAAAGGCTTCAAAGCTCCATGTCATGCTTGCGTTATCTGCAGGACAGATTGTAGACAGCTTTTGGCGTTTCCAGCTTCATAAGGAAGGAGTGATGTGAGCTCAGTTGGGACACTCGGAGGCAGAGCTGCAATGACGGCCTGAATTTATCCACTAATGAACATGAGAATTAATTGACTTTGTGCTCCACTTCAGACAAATATACAGTGCAAACTGAGTCCTACCTTGCGCAGCGGTTTGAGCTTGGTCTCCATGATGAACTCATATTTACAGAGCTCACAGCAGCGAGTGTCGGAGCTCTTGATCCACTGCTGTAGACAGGACTGGTGGACGAAGCGCAGGCTCCCCGTGCAGTGGCATGGTGTGATCAGAGGGCTCTCGTCATCCCCTTCACAGTGACAAATCCTGCAGGAGCCAAAGAATACAGTCATCACTAAGCTAGAGGCAAGACAGCTGTAATAGGAGGAAGACAGGAGAGGGGAAAGATCAAAAAGAGAAAAGTTGGCAGGCAAAGCTGACAGATATTTCCCCAAACTCGTGCAAAGTTGAGTTTTGGAGGATATGTGTCAGCATTCTAGTAGCACATAGAATAAAACAAGGAGTTAGGAAAGCATCGCAGGTGGGAATATAATTCTACAGATATAAAAGCATATTAAGACCCTGACTGCAGGAGACAATACATGTCCCGCAGGGGTAAACTCAATCAAGACAAACTAATTTGATTCAAAGCACTTCATCTGCAAATCAAAAAGACATTTTCAGACAATAATCTTCTGTGATCTTGCAATGTCGCAGCACCAAATTGAACAAATCTAATCTAATCTCAGATACCCTGCAGTTGTGGCACTCTGAGTCTCAGTACTGGATGAAATGATTCAAGTTCCCTGTAATGATAACTATGTTCTGTTAACGCATACAAGGAGCGCAGGCGTACAATCTGACTGCATCCAGCACATCAGTGGTTTTGTTTTAGATGTACTCCCTGCCTTTATTAACACGACCCCTCACGTTCCAAATGTGTTCTTATTAGGGGTGTCATGATTCTCCAAATCCACAATTCAATTTGGCTCAAGATTTAAATTTTTTTCAGCACTGCCATTGTTAAGGCTACTGAGTTCGCTTCTGCAACAAGCAACCAGCCCCCCCTTTAGAGACAGTGCCCTTCTGAGAAGCCTGAACACTAATATGCTGTGTGAAGGGAGTCTCTCCCAGTGTCAGTATGTTGCTGCAGTCACAGAGAAGTGCTGCACGCTGTAATGGGTAGTTAAGTCATTTTAGTCTGCTGTAGCATGGCTAGATAAGCAGAATAGTTACTGAAACGCAATGTATTGTGTTAACTGTAACAGAAGGGAAAGGGAAAAAACATCCTGTTCATGCTGAATTCTTCACAGCAGAGTTGTGTGAAATGCTCCTTACCACAGTTAAAGGTTACCAGCGGAAACACTGAGCTAGGTGCTAAATAACTGTACGAGGGTCATTCAAAGAATTTCAATACATCTCGTTTAGGTTGCTTTGGTCAAGGCTGCATTTGTGCTACACTTACTACTACATTGAATTACATTATGCTTAAAGGTTATTATGGAACTTTTTCTCAATGATGGAAAAAAATAAACTGCCTACCCAGCTTTAAATATACAATATGTTTGTTTAAAGCTGGTTATTTCTGTCACTTGGAGTCTCTCTCACATTTAAGACAATAACAAAAGATGTAGTTTGATGACATCTGAAGTGGCAGGCAGCTATAGGATTTGTTGTCTTTATCATTTAACAACCACCACTGCAGATAAAAATCTAACCGAGATGACTCATGGATGCGATAATGTATTTAAGTTTTATTCACGTTAGATTTAGTTACATTCGTCAGCTTCTTTCCTTGCTCTCTGATGTATTTGCGCATCTAGTAGGAAAATTAACATTATCTTGAATAAGTCATAGATTTCTCTGGGTTTGAACATTGTTAGAAATATTTCGGATGACGTAAGTATACAAGTTTAAAAAAACGTAGGTCTGGTGGAATTTTAATCCGGTAATGTTACATATTGTAGCTTTCATGATTATCCATCACTTTCAGCTAACTAACTTCAAATGTTAATGTGTTACTTTTAGCTCTCCATTAACCATTTATTGCTCACTTGCCAACATACTTTTCACAGACTGATTTGCAAAAAATTTCCAAATTCCTATCTTTTTACCCTCTGATAACTGCAGACGTACTCTGGTTTGGAATTACTGTCATATAACCTTAGTTTAATTTTCCAAGCTTCTCGAATTGGGTATTTGTTGCGAGGCCACTGCACGCAATTTCACTCAATTTAACAGGTGTTTGTGATACTGTGTTCTGCAGCTGTAGATGCTTGGTAAGGTATTCTGGGCACAGGTACCGACAACTGGAACATTCGATTAGGTGTCGGCTCCCCTGAGGACTGCTGGACAGGCTTTTCTCAGGGAGAGGAACAAATCAGATTTTTTAATATCAGTCCGAAACAGTTCCCCCTCTCCTCCTCAAGATCACATATCGCACACTGACTGACAGGTTGGAGGACAGCTATTAGTCACCCACACTAAGGAGGAATGTATTTCGCTGTGTATGTCGAGATAGACTGTGTGAGAATCCAGACTGTGTACACACTTTCACCAGTAAGCCAGCCACAGAGTTCAGTGGTGCGGGACAAAATGAAGGTTGGAGGGAGAAGGTTATTAGAGCAACCTATTACCTCCAAGTCAAGTTAATATCACACACACACGCACACACAAACCGCGTAGACACACACGAAGCTAAAGTCATTATGATCTCAGAATTCAATGTCAGGATGTTGACCTTGTTGTGGCTGTTCAGACCAGGGAGTCCTCAGTGAATGAGTAATAAGCTCAAAACTTAAGATACTGCTTGTTCAAGCACAGCACAACTTTGATTAAAGGTCAGGCTGACATCTCTGGCTTGAATAACAGAGCGATAATGAAGGAAGTAAAAATCTGTTGTAGTGTAAAGTGAGTAAAGTGCACATGATGCCCCCTGCAGAGGCTCTGTTACTAATGGAGACAAGCTACACAAGGGAAGGTGCAGGTAGTTATTTCAACCTATACTTAAGAAATCCACTTTTTCTATCAATACTACCATCACATGGACAAACCAGGAGAAGCTTCTTCTGTATTTTTCCGTATACTGTATAGTTCTCGTTTGTCATGTTATTGTCATGCTAATGAGGGCTTCACGTTAAAAACAGAGGGTGTCGTACGCTGTACAGATTGTAAAGCCACCTGAGACTAATTGTAATATTGAATATTATTATTATTATTATATTATAATATTGTATTATATATATTATGTAATTGTGATTAGCTGAGTCGCTGTTATGAATCAGTAATTAGTCGCAAATATGATCCCATCATGAGTCACGTTATATTCTGTGGATGTATGTGGTGTGCATAAACTGCTCTACTATTTATGGCCAAAAGATGACAGCACCCACCTTTATTTAGTAACACTGATTTAATTTGATTTATTTAATAGCCAATATATAAGAGAATATTAACAAAACAATACAAAGATATGCAAGGAAGGCCAAAGAGGTTCATCAAGAGTCCGGTGAGATTATTATGAAAGCAAGTATTAACTACATTCAGAGTGACCCTGACAAATGGGCTCAGCAAGATGACATTGAAGTATTCCAAAAGTAATCCAACGCATTTAGAATACGTTACTCAACTTGAGTAATGTAATAGAATATGTTACAAATTACATTTCAGGGCATGTACTCAGTAGTATGTAATGGAATATATATTTTAACGTAACCCTAACGTAACAATGCAAGCCAACAAAGGCCTTTAAAACGGTGGAGAAGGAGAAGAGAGCAGGGTGTTCAGATCAGTTTGTCTTTATCTCGGTTCAGGAAAGGATAAGCACACATGAAGACGCACATGCACACCCACACGTTCGAAAGTGAGCGTGCAAGACGACGTCTATTTTCAGGCTTGTTCTGATCTGTCCAAAGCGTTACGAGATTAAGAGGCAAAAGTGAACAAAGGAGGCTAAAAATAGGTCATTTCTACGGGTTTCTCCGCTCGAGGAGGGAGTGGAACGAGGACTGAGGGATTAAGGGATAGAGGAGGCACAATTAACATCTCTGGAAGACTGTTTTTTCTTTTTTTCTATTGGTTATGGCTGGGTTGCTTTGTTTGTTTGTTTGCATGGATCACAAGATGATGAACTGCAGATTCTCATCCCACACATACTGTACTGTACTCCTCTTTCAAACAAACACAACCAGCCTGAGGACCTGAACTCTCGCTGCTCACATCAAGGCGACTGATGACTGCTGAAATGGACAGATTTGACAAATTATTCTAATGTTTGTGTGTGTGTTTTTTTTTTTTTACGTAGGAGGGGATAACCATAGAAAATCCCTACACCTCCACATGGAGCCACGGTGGAAATAAAGTGATCAGTAAACATCATGAGTGAAAGAGACGGCTGAGAAATTCAGGCTTCGTGGAAACTGCCATGGTTTTATGTAAACTGCTGAAAAAGGCACTTTGAAGATAGAAATCTCACAAATAGAGAACATAAAATCCAGCAGCTGTACATCCATATGTTTAAAAGAGCGACATGTAGCAACTACACCTACAAAAATTAGTACTGCAGTCCAAATAAAGGGCTGAAGCCACAGACAGTATATTAAAAAGGTTAAATTCCTATTTAATAAGAGATGGTGTGAGTTGTTTCTCCCCACCACCTCCTCACTAGACTCGAGGAAGTTCAGGCAGACTGCAGGAGCACTGCAGGGGATCAAGACATGTGCAACATCATAAATTGACAATAACATATATTCAGCATTAATTTGAACACTAATTAATGATAAAAAAAGGCAAAAAATAATAGTTATTCTGGCCCAAAATGGAAATTTCAAAGGGGGGACACCGCGGATGTAGTGGTGTTGTTAGAGAAGCAAGTATTTCCAGTTAGTATGCTTCCTTGAACTTTGATGACATATTGTAGTTATTCTCTGATTTATTACAGAAAATATATTACCGAGTTCTCCTTTTGCAGAATAATCCAAAACCCTCTTGCAAATTTACAGCTAAATTTACTGTATCTGTGTCAGCAGCATGTTCCAAGCACTCAAAGGCATGGGAGGGGAATTAAAATTTAATTTGTATCTCTCGAGCAGCCAAAACACACCCTGTTTAATAGTAATTTTAAGATGGCAGAGGCGCTGTTAAAGAGTATGTCAACATTAAAAAGTGAGAAGAAAAACACAGTCGGGAAATCACAAGCACCACAAGCTGAGAGGGAAACAAGCCCTGCAACATTGCAGCCCTGGCGAGGCATTCACTTTCTTCCTGTTCTGTCTTGTCTGCTTCCTTGTAAATTTTCTCCTGTGGCATTCAGCCGATCTTTGCACTCTTCACTCTCCATGTGTCGCTTTAAGATCCCTCCAGCTATTCCATGATCTGCCCTCGTCTTGAAATGTTTATGTATTTATTTTCAAATGAATTTTTCAACACCAATCTGTTGGTTTTTTTTTGCATTTCTGCTAAACAGACTTTCACAGGGGTGGTATGGGGCAGAGGGCGACATCTGAGGCGTTTTGTTCTCTCGTGTTCCCAGCCTGTTTTCAGTCTGAACAGTTTAAGCTCTACAGTCCGCCAGAGGCACGCCGATCAGAGAAAAAACAATTAAATTAGCAGCAGCACCACTGGAAGCCATCTCCCTTTTTCCTCCTTTCCCCTCTCTGCACATCCTACTAGGTTTGTGTGGTCTAGAATATAAAATTTTCAGAAAAGAAACTTATCTTTCCAAAGTTTTTGTCCCTGTTTTGTTTGTATCTGGTGCTTTACTAGTAGATGCACAAGGACTACAGAGGAGGGCGGTAATGCAACTGTGTAGAGGGTGCAAGCTATAAAACAGTGTTTTCAATAATGTATCCCCTTTGAAATATTTTTCAACCAAGTACCCCCTGCCAACAACAATTTTAGGAGGGAAAAAAGCCTGTATAGAGAGGTAAAATACAACACTGTGTCAGTGTCTTAATATTTAGTTGTTTTTTTTCCTGATACTGATGGTATTTTGTGGGCTCTGTTACCTTCTCTTTTACTTTCTTTTTCACTCCATGCCGTATTACTGCTACGTCTCAAGCACAAATCCAATTTCTTGATTTTGGTTTGTCTTCAACACTGAAACTGGCTTCCTGCTCACAGGGAACATGATTACATTTGTTGCTTTCTTCTCCTGTGAAGTTTTACGTTTTAAGCTGACAGTTTTCGTCAGTTAACAATTGCACTGAAAATAGGAATGCTGAATGTAAAATGTGGTTCAATCAATTTTTACTTATTATAATTATAGAGTATAATATTTTAGGAATCTCATGCACCTCCTGCAGTACTCCAAAGTACCCCTTGGGGCACTAGCACACCCATTTGAACACTGCCATGAAACACTACAAAGAAGAAGAGAAGAGCAGGATGTAAGAACTAGATAAGGTAAAAAGGCAGTGAAGGCAAAGAAACTTAAGCCTGTAATGATAACCATTTACTTAAAGTTGGCTGTATATATCAAATAAAAGAGGGGTTAAATGACACCTGGATTTTACGCCTTTCTGCTGAGCAACTGATGTGGCACTAACTAACTGATGTCAAGCCTAGAAATGATGTTTGAATATTATTAAATTGTTTTCATAATTAAGTTGTGGTGACAATGAAATTCCTGCCTGGATTATGGTCACAGACAAGGTTTCTTTGAAACAATTCATTTATATATCATGCTGGATTCACAAGCAGGTGGTTGAGACACCACAGTCTGGGGTTCACATCCAGACTCCAAAAGCAAATCAAAACCTCTTTGGTTAAGGTAAAGAAGTATTGCCATTTGGGGTAGTTTTAAGCAGTAAAACCACTTTGGTTAGGATGGTTGTTTTGGAAAGATTGTCTTTTCTGTTACATATTATGAAATAAATCTCATGTCTCCAGTCACTCCTGACTTTTGAATAAAGCTGTAGTTGCTACGACTGGATAGTTTATTGTAAGCTCACCTACAATATTTTACTGATAAGTTCATTATCAACATTTTTCCGACTTGCATTTTCTCATTATATTAACAGAAAATGTATTTTGTTTGACATATGTTTCCCTCAAAATGTATCTGCTGTTAGTTGTACATTAACATAATTTCTAGGCGACAGGGCTGCCAGTGTACATATGGATGTAAGCAATGCAGGTTTTTATAATATTCATAGAAATCAGCTTTAATGAGGAATGAAATGCATTCAGTAAGTTTAGTAAAATACACACACAGTGTGTGTTTTTGCGAGTAACACTGAATATAAACGTGTTTGTGTACCTTCAAGTGCCTCCAAAAGGTGACATTTCTGATAAGGAGAGAGACTACGTTACCACTTATTAGACTTTCAGCCGTTACTTTTTTGAAATGTAGTCAATATAAAGGCTGGATAATCATTTACTATGTGCCATTCATCTGTGAAAACAAGCACCCACCCACACACACACACACACACACACACACACAGATACACACACACACACAGATACACACACTGTTTGACAGGTGAGGTCAGCCCTGGCTCTGAGCTCACGCTTCAAGCCACCTGACAGAAAGCTGGCACGAGGTGTTTGTTTGTGTGTGTGTGTGCGTGTGTGTGTGTGTGTGTGTGTGTGTGTGTGTGTGTGTGTGTGTGTGTGTGTGTGTGTGTCAGAGACTACGCAGGCTATTTGAAGCCAATAATCTGCCTCCTGATCTCTGGCCTTCACCTTTCCAGTTCTAAGCTCGTGTTTCTCCATCAGCCCACAGCTGACGTTTAATCTGGAATGGAGAACATGACCGGACCAGCTGATGGGACAAAAAAAAACAAAAAAAAAACAAACAAGACAGACATATATAATTGGCATTCCTTTGTGTTTTAAACTGAACTCTCACATTGAGGATTGAAAGACACATAATACAAACCAAAAGAGTGATCTATGTGGGGCTCAAAATTCCTTTTGTTGGCTGCATAGTAAGATCTACAGCTAGAGAACCTCATCTCCAGAGGCCTCACAGCCATGACCTGGTCTATAATCAAATATTACTCACAATCTGTCTGTACTAACAAAGCCGTCAGATTGCACACAGTCTGCCATGTGAAAAAGATGGATGTCGGCCCTGTTGACCCAATCAGATAGACTCCATCAGTTCAACGTTGTTTATTGTCCCAAGTCTGCCTCTATACCACTATTTCTCCGACAGACACACACTCAATTTCTCGGTACTATTAAATTTTCCACCCTAACCTCTGCCCCTTCATCTTTTCCTTAACATTGCTGCTGCGTCTTGCTCCTGCCTCTGCTGCAAAGCTTAGAGCTTATGGATAAAATCAATCACAAATTTTCGCAGCCTGTGTAAGACACTTTAATGCCTCATCGATCTAGTAAGAATGAGAAATTATTTAAAAAACACAGCCTGACAGCACAATGGAAAAACACGGCAGACCGCTGAGATAACAGTGAAGTGAAATGAAATGGTAAGAAATGAAATGAAGTCACATTTCTGTTCAAGACACACATGACGGGTTGAATTAGGACAGCTGAGGAGGAGGAGGAGGAGGAGGAGGAGGAGGTGTACTGTGTTGCAGTGTGTGTGTGGACTAAAGGATCTATGTGTCTTCGGATTAACCACTCCGAGCCGTACAGGTATACTGCTGTGGTCTAAGATATTTTCTATGGGATGAGAAGCTCCACTACTCCACAGGGCTCGGGGGTTCACTGCCACGCCACGGCACAGGGGTTGTCTGGGCTCTACCAAGTCACAGGAAGGGTGGGTGTGGACTATACCATCCAGACAGTCACCCACCTGCAGCAGTCCCCAGAGAGCGAATAGGGTGACAGTGGCCCAGTTTTCTCTGACAAAGGGGACGGGCAGCAGTCCAAGTCGCTGTCCTCATCCATATAGCACAGGGGGGCTAGAAGAGCACCTGGCCCAGCCACAGTGCCTGTTTCTGGGGTTGCCAGCTGGCCCGTGCCCTTTGGAGCAGGACTGGGCTGCTCCTGCTCAAACACGTCGTCATCTCCCAGCAGATCCTCGGGGGGAAACCCTGACTCGCTGCCTTCCAGCTGGGCACTGGAGGACTTGATGTGGAGGTGAGAGGCGTAGCTGCCCAGATCGGAGCACTGCAGGCTGGCCGAGGTAGAGGATCGAGAGAAGGGGAGGAGGAGACGCAGGAAGTTGGCGCTTGGAGAGTGATGAGGGTGGAGGTGGGTGTTGGAAAGAAGAGGAGGAGGAGGGTCACATGGGAGACAATTGGCGGGAGGGAGGCCCAGCATGTATTTGTAGTTGTTGGTAAAGGAGGGGACGAGGTGGGGGTGGGTGCGTGTTGGGTTCTGGTGTGCGGGTGCTGCAGCCAGCTTGCCGTTGAGCGTGTGCGCCCTTCGATCTGAGGCAGATGGCTGAACAGGCTCAGGCTTCAGCTCCAGCTCCCCCTCAGAGCAGGTGCGGTCTATAAAGTGCAGACCTCGGCAGAGACTGTCCACACGCTGGCCCACATCGTTCAGAGACACAGAAAACCTGAGCGAGCCGTTAGGGTGGATGTTGGAGGGGCGGATCAGGGCAAGCCAGTCTCGCTGTTTGGCGTGTTTGGAGGCTGGTAGGGCGTCTGTGCAAAGGGTGGTGACTGAAATACTTCCTTGACGGGCTTTACCATTAGAATTCAACAGAACCACTGCAGTCTGCTTCTGAGTGTCCTGGTCCTGACTGCTGCTGTGAACGTGTTTGTGTATGTGTGTGTTTATGAAAGAGGAGCATGATTGACGACAGTGGTGAAGGACAGCAGGACAAGGAATAGGAAAAGAAAAAAAGAGAGAAATGGAAAAGACATCATGCATTTGAAAACAAAGGTTTTAGGGGCTTTGCCTCGGCATGAAATTACCACTGGATGACGTTTTGTTAGTATAAAAATTTTACAGCAGTTCACACCCAGCCAAGGCTCCAACCAACGGTGATAGCTCAAGGGTAAACCAGCATTGCCCACTGATGCGGTTCTTCACCAGTAAAATAAATAGATTCAGTTTCCTATCCTCAGGTGTTCATATCAGCAGCATTGTTTAGATGGATATTTTCTTCAATCTGATAAAAATCATTCTGATTCCAACCAGAGAGACACGTTTGGAATAAGCATTATTTTCCTGTTAAACAGATTTACACCAACCCTCTCAACCCGACTGAAATCCCCTCTGATCAGGCCGGATCAGGCCAGTCTCTTCTGATCGAGGTGTTTACATGAGGCACTTTTATACTGACTGGGCTGTTATTCTGATTACTTGTGGAATATTAGGGTCAATGTAAATGCAGATACTGTGGACATAAATGGCATCACTGGCATTAAAAGTGGAATGAGGCTGAAGTGGTTTGTACCTGCAGATGTCCTGGCTGGAGGGAGAAACCGACGTCCTCGAGAAACTGCATGGACCGTTGCCTGAAGTCGGGCTCCCCGCCTGTAGAACAAAGCACATACACAAAAATATAACTACAGTAATAACTGCTATATTGTTCAACAAAAGGATCAAATCATATTCCTTGTGTTGGCAGGACAGCATCCTCGGTGGTGAGAATTATCAAGCTATCAGTGCCTGAATCTGAATCTTCTCAGAAAGAGTGAAAAGGAGGGTGTCACGCACTGATGCACAGGATGATAAAAAGGAAAAACACAATACTGGCAGTTAATCTATCTGATTAAAGTAGTGCCAGGCAAAATCTGTCTCAGTGCGTCACAGATCAGGCAAAACACCAGGCTGCCACGGAGCGGAGCGCAGGGGAGACAGACTGCGAGACAGAGGGAGAGTTATGAAGGATGAGGCGCGGAGAGAAGCACAGCTGGAGGACGCGGGGCTGTAGACTTGTTCAGCCTCCACAGAGAATTTTAAAACAGATGCACCTGCAGGTAAAAGATTGCTATAATAAAAAAATACCTTCAACATTATCTGTTGTAGCTTTCATCAATATTTATTCTACACAAATGCATGGTGGGGATTACTCAAAATGGTCTTGGATTTTAAAGGAAACCTCTGGTTTATTACAGTTTGGGCTTCATATGCAAACATTTGGCCCCCATGTCTGTTGGTTATGATCGTTTTTTACAAAACAGATTTACTGCTGAGATCTGGGAGCACAACAACATCCCTACAATAAACTGACTGAGAAAGAAACAAAAGCAGTCAGACAATCATATATGTAAAGACGTCAACCACTGGATTGTTCACTTCATTTGAAAGAAAACAGCCATCAGACAGGTTGTAAACAAGTCAACAATTCGTAAAGCCTTCACGTAATGTTATCAGAATGAGAGCAGGAAATCCTCCAGTTTAGAGGTGTTCATGCATTATTCCAAGATGGTTCTGACCTTACTTTTAAACTGCTGATGTATATTCAGTTGCAGGCATTCAATCGATAGTGATTTCTGTTTCTCCAAACCTTCCGTCTAATTTACTCTCAACTCCTGCTCGGTTCTGCTCAGTGGTCACAGTTCACCTCTCCAAACACGTGACTGTTGCAGCATTTAGTTTTGTTTTTTTGTCCCAGTTTTGACCAGCTAAGCCTTATTGTCTACAAAAATGCAGATGAGTAAAAGTAAGTAAGTAAGTAAAATTACAGGCTTGAAAAAATACTCATCAAATAATAAGAACCCCAAAAATGACTTTCTTACAGTAGTTTGAGTATTTGTAATTGGTTACTTCCACCCCTGCTCATATTTACTATAAGTATGTTTTTTGTTCAAGATGTTCTTTAACATATCAGGATGTCAAATATCAATGTTTGGGGTTGGTGAAACATCCTGAGCACAGTAAAATAATGAGAAAAAATAAGGAAATACAGGCAGAGTGCATGGTCTCTGCAGACACACACCTCTAGTGGGTCATGAGTGATGATTGAAAGCGTTTATGTCATATGAGCCTACACACTGTATTCTCACAGATTGTTTTGCTGTCAAAGCACAAATACAATATTAAAGACCGTAATAATGTAAAGAGGAAAAAATACACCACACAGAAGCAATATAAGCAATCAAGATATTATTCAACTGAATCAAGTTATTATTAAAATTTCAATGTGACTAAAAGAGTCGGAGTTAGGACGATTAAAGAAATGAAATAATATTTACAGTCTACATATAACTCACAGCACGACATCTAATAAAGTACTGTACTACATATCGTTTGTGTTATACCTGCTGGGATATCACTTTAGAGACCAGAAAACCACAAATATATATTTTCTCTAAAAAAGTAAACAAACAAATGGAGATGGTGGTGGTAAGTCAAACACAGTTCAATATATATGTATAAAAGTCGGTTTATGTGTCTGTGTCCAGGAAGGAAATGACATATTTAGCAGCCAACACTGCACATTCTTCCTTTTCTCCCAGAATGAATGGTCATTTCTCTCTTTCTATTAAACTTTGGAGTTCGAGCAATATTTTTCAAATTCTGGAGAAAAACAAAAACCCCTTTGATATTTATGTGGTTTTCACGCTGTGTGAAAAAGTGTAGTTCTGTTTTTGCAGCTCCTTCGTCACAGTGACAGCACAGTCTGTCCTCTGTGGGCAGACAGGTCTGCCTGTGTCTGTCCCTCGCTACTGCCAGACTGTGCTCTCTAAGTCCGTACACTGTCGATGTCTTTCTCAGGTTTGCATCAGTTACTGTGGTCAGGTAGTCTGCCACTCTATACTGTCAGACTGTGTTTAGGGCAAATCTAAATTTCTAATGTTGAGTTGTAAGCGTGTTATATCATTCCAATCAGTGATGTATTTTTCTTTCTTTTATTATAATTTGGTTTGGTCTAATGTTTGGTCAGCCAGCCTCAAGTTAGGGTTAATAACATATTTCAGCAGTGGCCTGGGTGGAAGGGAGTTGTGTGGAGTGTTCTGGGGCTGTGGGTTCGACTACCACATGTGGCCCTTTGCTGCATATAGTTCCCCCACTCTCTCTCCCCCTTTTCCTGTCACATCTTCAGCTATCCCATAAAATTAAAGGCATAAAAAACTATGTTATATTTTATTTAGAAGTCACGTTTCACTGCTGCTTTGCTGTCACTTCTGCAGTTGTTTATACCAAGTGGAAAGTGGACGATATTGTTGCTGTTAGAAAATCCTAATATCTCCAACTTGGAATTATAAGTCAGAGGCTGACCTGAATGTTTTTTTTTTCCCTCTGGGCTGCTTGTAACTGCAGCTTGAGCGATATGATATGAACATGGCATAATCCCTCATAGCACAGCAAAACTGTGCACACACAAATACGATAAGTACAACGGGCCAAAACTGAGCAGGAAGTCAGTATGTATATGGATGTTTATAAAGGACCGTTTGGGTAATATTTTTTGTTTTCTCTCTTAAATATGTTTGGCTTTTCTGGGGGATTATTTAAATGTGTACTTTTCTTACTCCCCCTGTCTTCTTTTTAGTAATTTTGCAGCAAAGAAAAGATGGCCAAAACTAACACCCAAAGTCCAATAAACCATAATTTTCCTTTAGAAATAGCTTAGCATTTTGGGAAATTTGCTTTCTTGCTTAGAGTTATATAAGTAGATTGATAATTCATTATCCTTATGCTCCAGTTCTGCTTTTAAATCAAATACACAAATATCACAAACACAAATATCTCATCACCTGTAGCCTCAGATACATCATCATTTCCAGAGGTAACGTCTTCAGAACGCTCCAATATCAAAGAAAAGTCACTAAAATCTCTTGCATCAAGCAAACCACAGATTAAAAAATACAGCACTCTTACAGACCTTGGGCCTCTGGCAACCTTATAAACATTTCAGAGAAAAACATAAACACAATACTCCTTTTAAAAAATAACTTTTGACCAGAACAAAACAAATAGTTGAGGAGTATCAGGGAGTGGAGTCCTTAATTGAATTAAATGAAAGACTCAGACAGGGAGTAATATAGTCACTAAAGGGTATTTAAGGGTTAAGCCAGGCTAGCTGTATTCAGCGAGCAGACACACGAGCCGCATCGATCTTCTCCTCTAACTCTCAACAAGAAAGTGAACGAATGTATCCCAAAATGTTGAATTATTCCTTCAACAATGCATCCACTCCTCCAGACCGACAGCACACAGACTGGGTAAGGCGGGACAGTAAATAACAGAATCAGATGGTGTTTGGGTTCCTAACGTAAAGACACGGGGGGCCTGGTGATTTCAATAAGAAACTAATTACCTATTGATTTCATTTCTAACTAAGGGGAAATTTATTGCCCACAGCCTGACACTGATCAATAGAAAATTCGATGTCCACCGATGCCCTTCGGTCTGTTTTCTGTCTGTACACGAGCAGCACAGCTTCTCCTCAACCATCCTTTTTTCATTTGCACACAAAGACACATGCTGTCTTTCTCTCTTCTATTGTCATTCTTCCAGGGTTGCAGGTTCACCAGATCTTTTGAATTCACTTTAATATTCCAATTAATTTGCTTATTTTAATAGTTCAAACATTCAAGGCTGCTGCAGGGTGCTCCTGGACTATAAATGTTCTGAGGAGTGGTGGTGAGAAAAAAAAAGGTTGAATCAAAGCAATAAAACTTCATTGTTTTGCAACTAGCACTATATTTAAAGATACTACAAGGAGTTTTTCACTGGTTATGAAACAGTCTCAGTTTATTACTAATGCCTCTATATGAGTTTAGCAGACCATCTGTGAAAAGATGAAGATGAAGATTGCACTGATGAGGGTAGGGCTGCGCAATATATCAATATTATATATGATCGTTATATGAGATTTAATATCCTGATCGATTGTGGATGTCGTTACATCGTGATATGGGTCGGTTTTAAAGGCTGCATTACAGTAAAGTGATGTTATTTTCTGAACTTACCAGGCTGTTATAGCTGTTCTATTATTTGTCTTTACCCACTTAGTCATAATATCCATATTATTGATTATTATTTCTTATTGGTCGTAATATTTTTTGAAAGCATCAATTGTCATCCTTACAGTATTGGCGCAACATGGAGGTATTTGGTAAAAAAATAATGTTTGAAATGTTTTTAAATTTCTTTACTCATTTTATCACCTTAGCCGCTTCCGTGTTAGAGTACACAACATGTCGTCAGTCACAACTTGCATCATAATTATCAACATAACCGATCTGAAACTTCACTATCCTGATAGGTTTCTCAGCTATATTGCCCAGGCCTAATGGATGGTATCTTTATTTTATTCTAGTGGTGTAAACATAATGTTCCAGCGCCGTCTCGCCGCTGTTAATCATTTATGTTCTCATCTCGTGCGAGTTCAGAGAAAGATAACCAAGTCCGAGCTCTGAGTCAAAACAACAGAGTGATGATAACATGTGGAGACAGTAATGATTAACTTCCTAATGGCCAGTATGACTCTTCAGACTTCTATTAAGCATCTGCTCTCTGCTCATAACGGCCCTCTCTTTAGACGAGGGCCTCTGATGAGCCAATGAGTACCTACGATCATGTCTCAATGACTGCAGAAAAAAACGTCAGGTCGCCTTGACACTTCATTTAAACTGTAAAAGAAAGCAAATGTACACTTAAATACATCAATTTAACTCTTAACTGATGAGATTTCTTTGGCCTATGATGTGCTAATAAGATATGTTTGCACTGTATGAAGACCTGTTTATTGTGCTCAGTGAAACACAGTCTCCCAGTTCATTATCATAACTACTTATTTAACCTCTCTCCTTGAGCACTTACAGACTTCATCCATGCATAAATTATCCTCATTTCCACTTGTTAAACCTTTCTACCGTCTCAATCAGCTCCTGGGGAGAGGCACAGCTCCCATTTTCTAGCCACCAGGGCCTCTCAAAGAATAACCTTTAAAATCTAACAAGGAACAATGAATCACTGCCTTCCAGTGAGAAGCAGCTAACAAGCCAGACACATCGCTGAACAAACCGTGTGAGCAGACCAGATGTTGACAAGATGCCAATGGAAAAGCAAGATAGCAGATAAACATCTAAATTAATTTTTGACCTTGAAAACAGTACAACATCCACTTATTCTTATCATTGCTTTCATGTCACGCTCTAACCAGATTTTTTTTTTTT
>JAJHUR010016692.1:815-17953 GCA_027495735.1 Lutjanus campechanus | reverse complement strand
GCCATCCCCCCGCCTCCATCCCGCAGTATCAGAGAGAGTGCAGGGGCAGAGGGGCTGTTTAGTTCAATATGTTAGTCTAGTCAGCCAAACTCATTGATCCTTTATCTGACTGAGATTTGGAACAGTTAGAATCTGTGGCCCTGACCATGGCTCTGAAACACAGTAGCCTAACTGTGCTGTGTGTTGATAAATCCATGGTGCTGTCAGACAGCAGATAGATTTGTAATTGCTAATTGCTACTATAATGTAGCCCATACACTGGACTCTATATGATGACATCTTACTAAATGGTGTGCAATATTCATGTTTTTATACAAACATGAATAATGAATGGCCAGGATTTCTTATATCTTTAGTTTTTAACAACAATGTACATCAATTTAAGAACATTTTACACTACAGCAAAGTTGAAATTTTCAATTGGCAAGTCAAAATTCCAACTTTCCAGTTCAAACTGAACGCACCATAATGCATGAGAACTGCAAGGAGATGAAGAGGGAGACAAGACAGAGGAGACGAGCGAATAAGATGCAGATTTATCTGTCCTTTTTTCATTGTAACACAAACTCCAGTCTGCAGTGTAGTTCACACACTTAATGCTAGTTGATCAACCAAAGTTTTTATATCACCTCAACATTTCTGTCCATATTCACATGCTCCCCTCTCTCTCTGCTGCGATTACACTTTGCTTTAATCAGTGGATGATTTGAGCACCGCTATCACAGTCAGGAGTGAACGTTGTTCATGTTCATTGATCGCAAACTGATCTGTTCAGTTCACCGTTCAACGCCATACCTTAGCTGTTACTATTCACGCGTCAGATATTGTCCACTGTCAGTTTGATTCTTCACAACTTGTTTTCTATATCGAAAAACTTTAAATGGTTTAATACAATAGCAGACACATGTAGGTAATTTGATTGAAAATATTACATATGCAAGTAAAACAATCTGAGTGTCAGTGTTACAATAAATATCGTGGAATCTGTCTGGGCAGCTGAAAAGAGGCACCTCTGTAATAAAATATTTAGCAGAGACATGACTATAGTTTTCACTACACAGTTAGGGTCAGGGCCATCCCCTCTGATAAAAATTAACAAATCACTTATTCCTGATATTGAAGAGCAACGTTTATGTCCTGTCATATCATAACCAGGTGATATTACACCACCACCCGGACAAAACATGGAAAATGTAGAAGAGATGTCTCTTACAGTGTCCAGGGGTTAGTACAGTGTAGTTTCCAATTTGTAACCTCTTGTGAAAGAAACATTCACAATGTAATTTGCAGGCTGTTATTAGAATAAAATCCACATCTGAACATTACATTACCTAGTGATTGTCCAGCGATGACCCTGGCGTTCTCCCCGGCCACAGCTGCCCTGGCGTTCCTCTCGCTGGCGTACTGGACGAAGGCGTAGCCCTTGTGCACCGAGCAGCCCACAATCTTGCCGTATTTGGCGAAGATGGCCTCGATGTCGGCCTTGGTTACCACGGCCGTGTTGAGGTTGCCGATGAAGACGCGGGAGTTGAGGGAGCGCGGGTCATTCTTGTTGGTCACGTTGCTGGTCTGGGTCTTCCCAGTCATCCTAGTCCTGCAGCACTGCCTGCTGGGAGACACAGTTGCACACTGCTCAGAAAGCCGGGAAGGTTAGAGTGTGGAGGATACACACACAGAAAGCCAAACAGTGAGCACCAGTGGGACGTAAACACCGGTCAGAGCTGAGAGCAATGTGTGGTACATAAGTGAGAGAGAAAATTCCATGTTTTTTTTATAAATCCATTGTAAACCCCAGTGGTGGGTCAAAATAAACAAATATGCTTTCTTTTGCTCCAAAAAAGGATTTTGAAGATTTTTATCCAACAGGTTCAATGTACCAGACACAGCAAAGAACTTATGGGATCATATTTGCTTATAAGTTAACTGAAAACTAAAAAACATACAGCTATGGATTTCAGTGGATCATTTAAGGCTGCAATAATAATAATACGTAAAAATGTTAATTTTTCAATTAATCTGTCATTGATTTAATTTTTTTCAATTAACCATTTAGTCAATAAAAAGTCAGAAAATAGTCAAAAGAGTCCATAATTTCACAAAGCACAACCCGATCTTCAAATTAAAGCTACAACTAATGATTATATTCTGGTTTGACAAAATCTGTTGATCATGTATTGATTTATCTTTCAATCTACCCATAAAACATCAGAAAATAGTCCAAAAAATGAGGTCACATCTTCAATTGTCTAGTTTTTAAGATGTTCAAACTAATAAGCACAAATGTAGTATAAAGAGTGATAAAGGGAGGAGGAGGTTGGGTGCTGGGTGGGTAAAACACAGGACTTTCACACGGGAAACCAGGGTTTGGTTCCTATGTGAGACCAATAATCATTATTGATTGTTTTAAGGAAGTAGTCAATTTAACCCAAACCATGATCTCTTCATACACCTAAGTAGTTGTGTTGCCGACACCTAACCTATGTTTCTCAGCAAGCTTTATTATCAGGTGTAAATCAATGCACCTGGAGCTTGTTTGCAGTTTTTTTTTTCCTTTTAGCACATTCATGACTGTTTGCTGAATGAGCTCTGTGATTCACAACTTTTGAAAAACCTTGGGAAAAAAAATTTTTTTGGCTCCAGCTCTGGAGGCATTATGTTTTTGGGTCATCCCATTCTTGTGAATGTCATATCTGAAGAACGCCTTGAGGTAATTTCTTCAAACTTGGCACAAATGAAGATGAACTGATTAGAGCTGTCAAGGTTACCATGACCCCACACAACACTCAAGAATTCATACGTTAATTATGACAAAACACACAGATGTCTAATAGCAGTGCTGGAGAGTAACTACTTGCATGAAACTAGTTACATGTAATTACATTACAAAATAAATGTAATTGTAATCAATTACAGTGACTGAATGCGTAATTACACTACAGTTACTAATCAAATATTGGTGATTATAAAAGGGTTACATTCAAATATTCTTTTTGGGTTGCTTGGCAGAGATCTGCACTCTACTGAGTGACCTCTTATTCCTGCTAACCATGGGATGACAAACAATAAAATAAAATAGAAAATGGAATGGAAAATTCATGTACAGTACACAAAATCTATAAATTAAAATTTAACTATTTCGCTAAGTGCTGTGCTGTGTTGATTTAAATGACTCATTGATTTCTCACCTAATTGATTAATAGACGAGTCAATCAGCTCTAGAATCACTGCAGGCGTGGTTTTCCAATCGTCTCCACCTGTGCTCTATATTCTGATCCCATATAAAGGACATGGAGGCTCAGACAGATTGTTGTCTGCAGGAGGTGAGAGGAACTCTGACATGGCAGCTGTGATCCAGACGTGTGAATCTCGCTATATATGAGAAGTGTGTTCCCATGTTTGAAAATAGCACATTGCACTGAAGTCACAAGAATCTTCACTCACTGTCTCACCTCCATTTATTTTCCTCATTGTACAATACCTTTACTATTTCCAGATAGTCCAAGTACTAACCAGTATTTGAGTATCCAACTTTGTAGATTTTACACACAGAAACATATAATAAACATATAAAATACAATGCATCGTTAAAAATTCAACCAGTGGTTCCCAACAAGTTTGGCTCATGATTCCATACAAAAAAGTTCAAGCAGTGTGAGGTTGTAGTGCCTTGTCATGTTTTAGATGTTTATGAGGCATTTCTTCTGCAAATATTGCAAATATTTCACAAAAAAGGGAAGAGTAGAGAAAAGTCTAAAAATGCAAATTTATGTAGCAGAACTTTTTTCCCCTCTTTTCCTCTTTTGTTATATGGAGATCCAAAACTACCGGAATCAAAAATAAATAAATAAATAAATAAATAAATGACTCAATAAATAAATTAACATGTCATTAAAATATATTTAAAAAATAATGAGGTATTAATTAATTTTAAAAATGTGACATAAATTGATATTTCTGTGTGGGAACAAGTTGATCTATGCACTGTTTTCCTTATGAAATCTGTGCACTCTGGTATTGATCAACCAGAGTTGGCTCCATGACACACGTTGAATGACAGCCCCCTCATGTGCATAATGAAACAGAAATGCACAAAGAAATGTAAAGAGGAAATACAGAATTAAATGAGGAAAATAAATAGGGGGGAATGCAAAAGGAAAATAAAACAGAAACTAAAAACAAATTAAGTTTTAAAAAATGGAAAATTAAATGGGAAAGTAAATAAATAGGGGAATTCATACAAAGGATGAAGGAGAAATTTGTAATATATTATAATAAAATATACTGTGATGAATCATAAGACCACAACATGTCATCAGAGATCAAGGAAATATGATAAGTTACAGTCACTCATACTCCAGAGCATATAAATTCAGAGCAGTGGGCTTTTGTTTTCAGAATAACGTGCATAAACTTCACATTGGCAGACAAATGACACTTAAAAACAGCTGATCAGCTTACAGTGTAGGACTCATTGCTGCTTGTTATTGTCAATTTACGATGTTGCATGTGTCTTGAGGTCAAGAACTTCCTCAAGTCTGAGGAGGAGGGGGCAGAAGGAAAGAACTTGTTTTAACCATAGATCGTATATTAAATAGAATATCAACCTATTTAATATACTATGACTCCAACTCACTATTTGGGCTGCTGTACTCATTTTTGCACATGCAATAGTTACATATTTCTACTTTAAATTAATTAATGCCTACAATTATTTCAAATATTATTTTTGGTGCATATTTACTTATTGAGTCATTTATTTATTTATCTTTGACTTTGGCACTTTCGTTTCTCCGTACTGTTCCATACTCCTTAACATCTTGTTATGCCTTTGATTTTTTGTGGTGACCTTTTGGAGGGGGTCCAACCTTTAGGTCGGGCTAAACAGCCTGCTGTAACTGTATATAAAGTAGTTAAAACAAGCTCTGCCTCAACCCGTTACACCAATTCAAAGCTGTTGATATATCAGTATGAACAATCTAATACTGTGATATATAATAATAATATATCAGGCACAGGCTCCAATGAGTACTTTTACTACGGGTTTTGAATGTATGATTTTTGCTTGTGATGGAGCATTTTTACATTTCTGTATTGGTACTTTTACTTATGTAAAGGACCTGAAGTGTTCATGCTGGTATTTACAAGACAGGCTGGGCAGCAATGACAACTTCATTACCGTCAACAGGTCAACACAAAGAAAGAAGGATTTAGCTGGACACTTCAAATCATTTACTACACACCCTCCCGCAGCTTGCACTGTTTGTTCCCATAATGCTACAGTCCTCTGGGGGGATAAAGATGTGTCACCATGGCAATACATCTTCTCACAGAAGAAATAAGTACCTCTCAGCTTGTTGCTTCTCGGAATTCCCTGTTGGTGGTGATTTTCATGTGAGTGTTTGTGAGGCTTTTTAACCCAGATTTGACAAACTGTACACACATTATTATCACAGGAGAAGCTCTAATGGGCCTGACGAGCAGAAAACTGTCAACATGTTGGACAGCAGGAGTGAGTCTCAGAGTCTTAGTGGTTAGAGCTGTCACCTCACAGAAATAAAACTGCGGTTTACATTAGACCTGAAACAATTAATCAAAGTGAATTTAATATGCTATCTACGTACGTCCATTTTTAAATGAACTAATTAAATCATTGTTACAGCAAAACAGATATACTTAAATGGACAGTTCGACCCTAATTCTAAAATATTTTTGCTCTAAACCATGATGCTGTTTATCCATCTAGACTGTTTTTGTGTGAGTTACAGGGTTTTGGAGACATCGAGATCTTGTGATGAACTAATCCAATACTCACTATTGCTATTGGTCTGATAACAAGTATAAGTGAAAACTAGTATGATCTGATACGATCTATTAGCCTAAACTATCACATAAATAATGAATTTTGAGTGACGTGCCGCAAAGAGAAATGTGTCACAGGTGTAACAGATAAGCAGCACGTGTTATATGAACAGAAGCTAGAACATGAGATCTGTCAGTGGTGCTGTCATCATGTCAAGCGTGTGGAGTTATTTTAAGCTCAAAGAAGAAAAAATGTTTGAATGATGCTGAATGATGAACAATTAATCCAAACTTTGTTGATGATGAAGAAGAAGAAAAAGAAGAGGCACCTTTTATATGAACCAAAGCAGATTTTTTTATGGGAATATCCCCAAAAAGGACACCGTTTAGAGGGAAAACAGTGAGTTACAAGTAAATAAACTGTTCTCCAACTATAGATGCAAGGTTGAGTGAAGAAAATTATCTATGATTAAATAGACACTTAACTTACTCATTTGCAGTGCAACAAATCACAAGCTGCTCTGCTGCGTTACATATGTGGACAAAAATGTAGGCCTATTGCACCAAGATTATGCACGACTTAATGCAGTAGAACTAGAGTGTGTGCATGTCTATGATTCATGCGCATGCATGTGAGCAGGGACTCACACATCCCTGCGACTGCCATAGATGTAAAAATAATGGCATCCTCCTTAGCTGAGCTGCAACCTCTCGTCCATGAGCAGATGCAGGCTTCCTTTGCACTTTGAACACAACAAGCCGAGTGCCATCTAGTTCCATTATATTTGAGAAAAGTCAGATATCTCTACAGCTCGTATCTCCAAAACTCTGCAACACGCTCCACAACAATCTAGATGGATAAATAGCCCTCCAGGTAAGAGGAAAAATATGTATTTTTGGTTTTGGGGTGAACCATCTCTTTATTTGACAAATTATTTCAGGTCTATTCTAGTTTCCTCCTAAATGCAGCTCTCTACCCATGAATGTATTTTAATCTAAATGTTTCATGACTCCAGCCTGAATAGAAATGAGTAAATACAGGGAAAGGATGGAAAGATGTAATAATATGTGCAGGTATTCTCTAAAAATATGTGTCACGCATCCTCACACACACACAAATACACCAGTGCTCTCCTCTCGGGCACACTTCCCGTCACAATTTTCCCCATCCTACCTGTTCTTCACTTCCATCCTTTGCCTCTACCCACACATAATCCATTCTAAATCTCCCCTGCTGTTCTTTAAAAAAAATCTCCGTTTGCACCTCACAGAATGGAAGATAATTTAACTCTGCTACGAGACCCATAATGTGGTGATGCTGTCATTGAGTTTTCTGGAGTTGATTAGCTTAATTATCAACAGAGCAGGGGACTGAAAAGCCCACCAGTCAATCCAATCAAATCAAATCCCATTCAGTCCGTCTCTACCTTTGAACAGCCTCACAGCTCTGATGCCTAACCCAACCAACTAAGTGACTGATGGATGTGAAGGACATTGAATGGCCTCTAAAGGCAAACGCACAGAGGTGAGGCCATGAGACGGTTGATTAAGCAAGTAAAAGTACATTTTAAAGCAGATTTAATAGAAGAAAATGTGGGTTCCTTTATTTAAGCTCATGCTGAGCTGGGATATAGTGCTAAATGAAGCACTGATTGGACTCTGCTCATGAAATACTGGTTGAAATGTTTGAATGAACCATTAGAAAGACTGCGGTAGCTGGTTAGGGAGAAGTGAACAAAAGAAAAAAGTTAGAAATTATTTTATATTCATTCTGAGTTGCAAAAAGTTGAAAGCGGAGAAATGTGGGCAGTTTTTTCCTGCTGTACTTCATATGTTTTTGTGGTCTTACGTATTGCATTATGGTGTACACTGCACTGTCCTGATGTACTTTTTTACAATACTGTTTTATATTTTATACTGTTTTATCTTATCATGCTCAAACATGTCTGGACATGTCCAACAAGGCTGCTAAACCAAGCATGTAAAGATCACAGATCATTGTTTCTTTTTTTGCCCTGATAACTGTCATTTACATTTTCAAATTCTTCTTTAAAAAGATAGAAAAGTGCAGCTGCAGATTACTGGTGAGCTGTGCTGTGTCATCTTTCAAGTGTTGTTTTGTTTTTCTTCAGATATGTGCTGGATGTGTGCAGGTAGACCAGGGTGGAGAGAAATTGATCTCAGTTCATTTTTGATTTAACTCATTTCGATCTATTTTTAAAAAAAATTAAAATTGAAATCGTGATACTCTTTATACTACGTCACATGACTTGGACAGCACATAAATACATAATGCTAAAGGGGCATCTCCAGAAATGATGCTAGAGGGGCTCTTACACCTTCAATGGGACACTGAACAAGCTGCTGTATTTAATGTGCTGGAGTGAGAACAGACTGGAACTAAAACTGTTGGATGAGATGTTAGACTTAAACTGGCTTAGTTTAGCTTAGCATAAAGGCTGGAACCAGGGTAAAACAAGCTAGCCTGGTACAGTTTGCTTTAAAAAAAAAAAAACAGTCTGTAACTCCCCATAGAAACCACAACTCATCTTTTTTACATTTAATCCATACAAAAACTGAAGTCTAAAAATGACAAGTTGTAGTGATATGGGAGATGAAATGGTGGACTATTTGTAATTAAACAAAATTTAACATGTTAATTAGTGAGCTTCAGACAGAGCCGGATAGGCTGTTTACCCGTTTCCTGTCATTGTGCAAAGCTAAGTTAACCGTCTCCAGGATGGAGTGGTATCAATCTTCTCATCTAACTCAGAAAACAGAGCTTTTTTTTAATTTAAATGTCACTCTATTGCTTACAGTTTGCAAGCAGATGTAAAAGGAAGGACTTCTACTTAGTGTTCACTTAAGTCTAAACTTCTATAGCACTTTGATAAGACCTATAGTCTTCCATCAGCATTAAAGCAAAAACAGTGATGTTGATTGAAACAACCTTCACTAAAGCCTGAGGCCACAGAATCACAACAAGCAAAAGCAGCTATGGACCAGAAAGAAACGGTAAACTGCTTTTAAAGTGTCTGTGTCTGTTTTGAATTTCAAGGCTGATGCAAACCTGCTTATGGACACAAGACATTAGCTCGACTAATGGTTTGTAGTTTTCTACAAAGTCTGTAAACTTGTCAAGCTTTTATTAGCTGCCGATGGCATCCATCGGTTACCGGGCAACCACTGAACTCACGCTTCAAATAACCACAGGCTGCAGCTGCTGCACGCTGAGGGACTTCAAGGTGCTGACTAGAACCAGAAAGGGTTTTTCATGTTGGTTCCTGTTGGAACTTTTTATAAATGTTCCACTTGGAATCCTTTCAGAGAGATCTACCTAGAACCCAACATAAAGGGTTACACCTAGAACCATTTATGAAAGGTTCCACCCAGAACCCCCGATGAGAGCTTCCACAGAGAACCCTTCTATGATGTAATGGGGACACCCAGAACCTCCTATTGAGAACCTTTCCACCTCCTATGCCCGCCACCAAGAACCCACCAAGGGGGTTCCACCGAGAATCTTTTTGTATTCCAGCGGTTTCATCTAGAACCCACCCAGAGGATTCTAGGAACCTTTTTATATTTTAATGGTTTTATCTTGAACACACTGAGGGGTTTCAACAGAGAACCTTTTCATTCTGCAAGGGTTTTATGTAGAACCCACCCATGGGGTTCTACTGAGAACCTATTTGTATTCTAAAGGTTTTTACGTGGAACCCACCGAGCAGCTTCTACTGAGAGCTATTTTATATTCGAAGGGCTTCATCTAGAACCCACGCAAGGGGTTCTACAGAGACCCTTAAGTACTCTAAAGGTTTTATCTAGAACCCACCCAGGAGGTTCTACAGATCCTTTGATTTCAACAATCCTCGAGGAACAGTTTCTTCTAAAAAGGGTTTCTTTGATGGAAAGGGTTCTAAATAGAACCCAAATTCTTACCAAAAACCCTTGACAAATCCTGTTTTAAAAAAGTGTTCTTTAAAAGCAAATGTTCTAGGCAGAACCTCAGCCTTTCAGGAGGAACCTTTTTGGAACCCTTATTTCTAAGTGTGTAGAAAATGCCACTACGGAATTCATCCTCATGAGCTTTCAGTCCCTGCGTCTCCTCGTGCATCACTTTAGATTAAAACTCAAGAGATGTTCGAGCATGATTATGTCAATTGCCCTCAATTACATGTTTTTAATGAAAGTGGTCACAAGAAAAAGTGTTTTACATTATTCCTCCAGCTCATTCAAAATGGGAAAAAAGAGACTTCAAAGATGATTCTTTTACAATATTCATGAGTCTCTAAGATCCTCAAAGCCTTTTAAGAAGAACATGTGGCATAACTGCTGGCAAATGCTGGTGGAAACGTCCCAGGCCAGAAAACACTCACACTGAATTCAAAGCAGCCTGATAGGCAAGGCAGGAGGAGAGAGCTGGGGTTTGGATTCATCTTGGCACGCTTAATGCTCCAGAAATTAATGCTAAATAACATCTTCATGCGTCAGTGAAGCTGTGAATGCATCCCAACTCATCACTTGCGTGTTTTTGCACGCAAAGACATTTTGTTTGTCTCCTGAAAGTCTTTCTTATAACAGAGAAGTGAATGCTTGACAGTGATGTTTTTTCTACAGCTTCTTCCTCCTGTGTTGCAGAGGTTCCAAGTGTAAGTATTTCATGGATCCTCTTTGGTCCTTTCACACCGACTGTCAGGGGCTTCAGAGTCTGAATTCTCCCGAGATAAAGAAGCGAGGAACTGGTGAAAGTAATCATTTTAGCACTTCCTCTCCCTGCCTGATCTCGCCTCACTGACACGCGCTCCCATCTGAGGAGAAAAGATGAAAACTCTTCATCCAATATGACAAATACATATGGGATGTGAAGGATGCATTCAGGCCACACTCGCTCTCCGCTGCTTGAATGTTGCATTGCAGCATTTTATCTTTCACGAGTTGACAGTCTACAACCAAAAGCATCTAACCTCAACTGTCGTTAACGGAGGAAAATAAGGCTGAGTTTAGCATGTAGACGTCTTCATAGCCTGCCTTGTCATGCTGAGGAGACTCAACTTTTAGTGTCTGCCTGTGAAAAACATGTCTGCATAAGAGAATGAAATATGGGTCTATTTTCTTTTTGCCTCATTCTTTTGAATGACAGCCAAACGCATTACGAGAGAACAAATGTGGACTGAAATCTAATTACATTTTTACACAGTCTAAATTTACAAACTACTCTGCAGTGCAGGTATGGACTATTTTCCCTCTTTTTGCTGCTTTATGAAAACATATGCAGCATGAAATGTGAGGATTTATCAAAATGCTGCTGTGAGTAATATAAAAGCTGAAAATAGAGCCTAAAATCACTCAATGGCAGAGCCAGTGGGACATTTTATAGCGAGCAATGAATGAGCCGTGCACTGTCTCTGTCAAGTAAACAAATAAAATAAAAAAATAAATAAAATAAATGATTGTATCTGACCTGACTGCTACAGTTTTTCCATTTGTCAGTGAAGACAAAGACAAAAACATCATTATAATGAATGTAGCTACTTCCACAAAGACCAAATACTATACGTAATAAAAAGTATGAAATTAAACAAGGAATTCAGAGTCACATTTCATCATAGTTAAATGGTATTTAATTACTTAATGAGTTAAAAAATTAGCCACAAGAAGATTGATAGCACTTTTGTGTGTGTGCACTAAATAAAAATTAAACCACAGTTTTTGAGAGTTAAGAAGATACTAAATGGTATTTAATTAAAGAGTTAACTTGAGGGCTGTGTAATAATTCGCTCTCTTGCTAAAAAAAATGTGCGTTAAATAGCCAGAAGAAGTTTAGCTTAGCTATCATACCTGAAACAGCAGGAAATAGCCAGCCTACATGTAGCTCTGACCAAAGGAAAACATCCAAACACCACAAAAACTCTCAAGTAACACTATCCCATTTGAATAATCTGCATAGAAACCAGACTGTAAAAACAACACGTTTGGTTTTATGGGGGCAGAACCAGGCTAACAGCTAGCTGTTTCCCCCTGCTTCCAGTCTTTATGCTAGTGCTATGCTAAGCTAACATCTGACAGTAGCCTCACATTTGGATGGACATGGGGGTGGTACCAATCTTAATCTTTTAATTAATAATTTTTGTTTTTCTTTTTGCCTCATTCTTTTGAATGACAGTCGAACACATTACAAAGGAATGTGGAATTAAATCCAATCCAATAATAATTTTTATTCAGTCCAAATTTACAAACTACTCCGTGGTGCAGGTGTGGGCTATTTTCCCTCTTGTTTTGTGATAACATATGCAGCATAGAATTTGAGGATTTATCAAAATGCTGCTGTGAAGGATATAAAAGATGAAAACAGGGCCTATAATCATTCAATGGCAGAGCCAGTGGGACGTTTTATAGCAAGCAATGATTGTATCTGACCTGACTGCTACAGTTTTCCCATTTGTCAGACAAGGAAAAAAACAAACATCATTAATTAAAATGTAGCTAGAACTTCCACAAAGACAAAATACTTCACTTAATCAAAAACTACTAAATTAAAACTGCATGAAGAATGATGAGCCACATTTCACTATGGCTAAATGGTATTTAATTACATAATGAGTTAAAAATAAGCCATAAGAAGGAGCATTTCATGGATTTTTTTCAAGTGTTAAAAAGTTAATTTGCTTTCTTGCTGAGAAACATGCTAAATATGAAGCTAGAGCCAGAAGTTTATCTTAGCTAGCATACTGGAAACAGCTGTCTTACATGTAGCTCTGTCCAAAGGCAAAACATTGAATCACCTCTAAATCTCTCTAATTAAAACTTTATGTCCCATTTATTTAATCTATTCAAAAAAGTGTAAAAGCACCATGTTTTGGTTTTGCAGAGACAGAGCCAGGCTAACCACTAGCTGTTTCCCCCTGCCTCCAGTCATGTAGCGTCATATTTAACAGACGGTCATGGGAGTGGTATCAATCTTTGCTTCTCTCTGCTGCTTTGTGAGGACATATGCAGCATAAAATGTGAGGATTTATCAAAATGCTGCTGTGAATCATGTAAAAGCTGAAAATAGTGCCTAAAATTACTCAGTGGCAGAGCCAGTGGAGTATTTTATAGCAGGCAATGATTGTAGCTGACCTGACTGCTACTGTTTATCCATTTGTCAGAGAAAGACAAAAACATCATTATAACAAATGTAGCTTTCCACAAAATACTCTGCTTACTCAAAAACTACTAAATCAAAACTGCATGAGGAATTAAGAGTCCCATGTCATTATTGCTAAATGGTAGCTACTTCATCAAGTCAATTACTTTCTTGCTGAGAAACGTGCTAAATAAGTTTAATCTGTGTTTTTTTTTTAAAAAGTGCCAAAACAAACATGTCTTGATTTCACAGAGACAGAGCCAGGCTAACCGCTAGCTGTTTCCCTCTGCCTCCAGTCTTTAAGCTAACCGTGCCAACACATGATCCGACCTCACGGTGAGCACAGAGCAAATTACGTATCATTTAAAGGTACGCAAGGTAAGTAACACTAAGCTAAGCTAACACCTGGCTGCTTTATGGAAATACATGGAAGAGGTATCAGTCTTTTTATATACAGTATATTTTTTATTTTCCACATTCTTTTGACTGACAGCCAAATGCACCAGAAGGGAACATAGACTGAAATCTTATTACATTTTTATACAGTCCAAATTTACAATCTATGCTGCAGTGCAGTTATAGGCTATTTTTAGGAATGGCTCAACACTACTTTTCATGTTCAATACAATATCAATACTGAAACCTTTAGTAATACCAATCTAATACTTTTTTCCTTCTCTTATTGAACTAAGATGATAACAACATGTTTGTATGGGTGCACTCTGCTTAAAGGAGAAATCTATAATATATCAACTATACTAAATTATAAAATGACCATGATATGCCATCAGAAGTTGAACATGTAAAGCCGAAATACTACTACTACTACTATACTGAAACTTTTAAATTTCTATTCAGGTGTGAAATAACTGCTTATAAATTGTAAGAAATCATTTACATTCTTGTCGAAGGAGTAGATATTAAATTGAGCAATATGTTAATGGAGTCTGGGAGGCAGTGAGACAGGCAGTCAAACACCAGGGTGTATATTTTCAGAGCAGTGGGCTTTTGTTTTCAGAATAACAGACTTAACATCAGTGGAAAATTGGCAGTTATAAATAGGTGATCAACTGACAGTGGAGGACTCGTTGCTTGTTTCTGTCAGTTTACAATGCCGCACGCATCCTGCACTCTTGTGAATCTCCTGCAGCCTGGAGGAGGGGAAACAATTCACTTCAACCATAGATGGTACATTAAATAGGATTTCAAACTATTTAATATACCATCTAAGGATCCAACTATTTGGACTGCAGTACTCATTTTTGCACATGCAATTGCTACATCTTTAATCTAAATATTCAAAAAAAAACATCATGCTCAAACTGTGAAACAAATATTCTACTCTCACAAAGGAAGAAGTGCACTGTCCTCAACATGAATGAGTTATACATTACTGCTCCTTCTTTTTATTTAAAGTTATTCACACATAGAACTGGTGGAAGCTTTTCTGATTTGTCAGCACCATTCGAACATTCAAAATGAAATAAAGTGCCTAAAATGCACCGTTTCGCTTTTTTCTTCCTTCAGCTTAAAATAACTGCACACAGCTGTTCCAGCTACTGTTCATGTGACACACGCTGTTCATCTGTGTTACTGTGACACATCTCTCTCTTTGAGGCGTGTCGCTCTGTCACTCAAAGTTCAGTTAAGCATTTTCGTGACAGCTTAGGTTAATGGATCATATCGCGTGCCCCCCCCACCCCCGGCATCTGATCCAGTGATCAGCTTCCAAAGTTAATATTCCCTCTCTCTGAAAATATGCCTCATAAAATTTGAGGATTTATCAATAGTGCTACAAAATAACTCAATGACAGAGATTTTATTGCAAGAATGATGACTGTAGCCGACCTGTTCCCAATTGTCAGCTGTAGACAAGGAAAGAGCCACCACTTTTTTTGTCTACAAAGACAAAACAATATGCTTCAATCTGACAAATTGTGAAAATCAGCCATAAAAATGAGCATTGTACAGATTTTTGCAAGTTAACATGTGTAGGTTATGTAATAACAACACTGTGCAGGCACCAATGTCCTTTTTAATAACACTTTCTCGCCCTTGTTCATTTTTTCTCTGCTCCCTTGTAGCCATAAATTACTCAGCTAATGCCCCAACAGCAGCAGCTATTGCTGAATCATTCAAAGACCTCAATTAGCAATTAAGAGCTTAATGAATAGAGGTCCTTGCAGGGCCATTCTGCTCCCAGCCCAGAGGAGCCCAGTGGAATCTAATCTCTCCTGCAGGACTTGTACAGTAAATACTGGCTAACGGTGCAGAGAAGATAGAGAATAGCTTGTTATTGCCCACATATAATGAGAAGAGGTGGCAAAAGTACACACACTCTCAAGTATCAGAAGTACAGATACTTGTGTAAAAAAAAGACTTTGGTAAAAGTAGAAGTACTGATTCAACTTATTTTCTCAGAGCATAAATGTAAAAAGTAGCTCTCTGAAGGACATTTGTCTACCGCCTGTTTCTTACCTTTTCTTTGGTTGAGCCTCTGAGTCTGTTTTGTCTTATTACATCTGTTTCTTCTTGATGCGTTGTTTTCATCTTGTTATGTCTTTATGTCCTGTTATGTCTTCTTTTTGTCTTTTTACATCTTCGATGTCATTTTTTGTCACATGTGTTTTTTTGTTTTTTTTTTACTTTTACATTGTTTTTCCATCTTGTCATGTCTTTTTTGTTTCACGTCTTTAATGCCATTTTTCATCATGTTACATCTTCTTGTCTTGTTATGTCTTTTTCATCTGGTCTTTTATATCATTTTTTGTCCTGTTATGTTTTTTCTTTTGCTTGTTACATCCTTTTTTGTCTTTTACGCTGTTATGTCTGTCATGCGTGATATAAACCGATGAATACGCCGATAAATAATTTTTTCTGTGTTATTCCTCCATCCATTTGGGCTGAAATCAGTCTTAATGTTAGTAAGGCAGTACACAATGATGCAAAATGGAAATGATTAATAATTCCTCCCTGTTTTGAGCCTGTTTTGAAAATGTAAGGAGTAAAAAAGTGCAGATATTTGTGTTCAAATGTAGGGAGTAAAAGTAAAACGTTGTTACTATCCACCTAATGACCTAATAATAATGAGCAACTGCCTTGCAGTTTTAAAGTCTGTTTACTACGGCAGATGTACCAGGATTTTTCTTTCACTGTGGATCTTAACAAGGAAGGATGACTGTCAAGCACTATTCTTATTTTTTCCACCGTTCCTACACCCCCATTACCTTCTGCATAATACCTGTCTTGAGTCTGAATTGAAGAAGGAGAGGGGAAAAATGGCAACAAAAGGAGAGAGATAGAGAGGCAGAGGGAAATAAAAGGGGGTGAGGGAATGAGAGAACTTCAAAAAAAGGGGGGGAGAAAGACATTTGCAATGCCAATCATCTTCAAGGAGCTTAGAACTGGGCCTCGGACCAGAATATCAAAGATGGAAAATGCCGGCATACATCATGCGGTAGGTATGTAAAGGTAGCTTATAAATTATTACTATGACTCTATCCTTTTATATTACAATTCTATCAGCCTTTTACCAGTTATATATTTTCATACCTTTGATGAACTGACTTTCTGAACTGTACAGCTATGCTTCACTGTGCGAGAGCCTACAGGTATACGGTTATAAGCAGCTCCTCTATAGAAAATACATTCCAATTTCCATCAGCTTTATCTCTCCTCTTCCCCCCTCCTGTGTGAATTTATGGAGGCTCTCTGAAGCGTGGCAACTCAGGGCAGACGATCACACACCTAAAATGAGTTGTACCATAATCTGATTTGAGCAACCTATAGCCTCGACCAGCGATGACAGCAGGAAGATAAAAGCGCAATGTGACCTATACAGTGAAATGGGATGAAGCCATATCTCTGGAAGATATTTTATCTTGCATCTTACAATAAAAGCAGGGCTGATTATCTCTGTAATCGGGGCATTTGTGCGTGTTTTTATTACACATCACAAACCGGATCTTTGAGGTCAGTGTGTATTATCTGAACAACTTAAAAGCGTTTACACTGTTAGCTTTTGTAAACAGCTAAAGGTGAAATATTATAACACTATTTATGTATTTAAAATGGGTACTACAGTCCAAATGTAAAATGTTAGTTGTTTACCCTGGCCCCCTCCTCCCCAGACACAAAGCTCAGGCAGGTTGCCTGCAGGCTGCAGGGACACTGAAACTACACAAGGACAAAATGAGCACACCATTATACA
>JAJHUR010016397.1:886-18742 GCA_027495735.1 Lutjanus campechanus | reverse complement strand
ATCAACACCTTTTATTCTGCAACAGACTGAGGTTCCTGTTGTTAGATTTCACTTCAAAGCATTGTGTTACAACCCACCAGTTTTTCCAGGCGTCAAACAGACATTAGGAAAATATATTCAGAGGTGAGGCATGTTATGTTTGAGATTTCCTTTCTTGTTTCTAAAGTGGTTTTCATTTCCAGTTAAGCAACAACTCATAAGCCATCTTAGCCCCGCAAGGATGTCAAATCCTCACACTTGGTGTCCCGGTTACATTCCTTTTGAACATACGCTCTTTCAAGTGAAATTAATCAATCTCTTTATCACTTGGGCAGTGTCATTACCCAACCACAGAGTGAGAAATGAAAGTGCTAATCGCACAGCAAGTGGGGCTTTTGTGTGGGAAGGCCAAGTTTTCCTCCTCAAGCTGCTTTGGAAATGCATTTTCAATTGAATTTGTTAAGCGAGTGAAGGATGAATCTGGAGATTACCACAAATTCCCTTCATACGCAGTCGAGGTATGATGTGACTTTCAATACAGCTTCCAAAAGGTGATTCACTCACAAAGATGATAACTGGTTTTATATAGAATATTGCATGGGTGCATATAAAGGCATTTGTAACGTATAAAAAACAACATTCACAGAACACTGCATACACTCACAGAAATAAAATAACACGTTTGTTTTTGCTCTCATTTTTCATGAGTCGAAGTGAAAGGTCTAAGACTTCTTATATGTACTCGAAGGGTTATTTCAATAAGATTTTGTCCAGAAATATGTAGAAATCTGTGTTAGCGAGCATTACTCTTTCGTCAACTTTATCTCCTCTCACCTTGGTCTGCCTCGGACTGGTCATAATGAAAGAGCACTCAAAAATGTGCCATTTTACCTTGAAAAAAGACATTCTGACATTCTCTAGGCACTGAATTCCATTTCAGAGAGGGGTACAGATACCATTTTTTTCAATTTGACAAATAAAACTGTTGGGCAAGTTACTCAGCAAATGCAATAGGTTAGTTTTTACTTATTACTTGTTTTATTACTTAATTACGTGTCACAGTTACATACTTGATTAAATTAAATTTGATTATTATTATTATTATTGTATAGCAGACCATTGCTATGATGAACAGACCGTTGCTATGGAGGCAATTCTGATCATAGACTCTGGAGGTGCAATTAAATCAGTGTTTCATATCCATAAAACTATTTTAAAATTCATATTTTGTGTCAAATTATTCATGCTGATGTACAGTGAGCAGGTCATTATGACAAAATAAATCTCTTCAGGGTGATTCAAGATCCCTGCATCACCCTGTATATTTTATATATTTATATATTTATATTTTATATTTGCTTTCTAAATGCATTTCTAAATGCATTTCTGTAATGTTTTTAACTATATATTGTCTTGCTCTTAGCCTTTGTTTTTAGGTTTTATTTCAATATATTTCTAAGTTCTTGTAAAGTACCTTGAATTGCCTTGTGTATGAATGGTGCTATACAAATAAAATTGCCTTGCCTTGCCTTGCCTGTCAGGGTTTATTTCACAATAATGACCTGTGCCCTGTTGGCGGCCTTGTTGAACCGCTGATCCAGTGAAGTTTTACCACCCAGAAACAAAGCAAAGTAAAGAAATAAGTAAATATATTATAGATTTCTACTTTAAAATACATTTCAACAATCTCATAGTTTAATATATTTTCATTTGAAATTTTGTTGTATTTTGATTATATATTAATAATAATTGATTTATTCCATTTTAGAAGATTTCTCAGTATAGTGGGAGCTCTAGTATCACCAGTGGTTCTTATACAATAGTGAGAATCTAGGCCTTAAACTGCTCATTACTGGGTAGAGTGAAAGAGATGAATTAATGAGAAATACATCCAACACAGCTAATAAAAGTCTTTTTTTCCAAGATGAAACTGCATATTTTAGAGTGGCTTTTTATTGTGACCAGTCCAAGGCGCACCTGAAATAATCATGATGTATAATCATCATCTCTGGGTGCCACACCTGTCAGGTGGATGGATTATCTTGGCAAAGGAAAAGTGCTCTCTAGCAGAGATTTAAACAAATTTGTGAACAAATTTTGAGAGAAGAACATTTCTGTATGAACGGAAGAAGTCTTAGATCTTTACTAAAATGCAAGAAGAATGGGAACAAAAACAAAAGTGTTGAATTTATAGTTCTGTTGAGTGTACATGTACGATATGCAGCATGCTGTTCACTGAAACCATTCCAACCCGACGTAACTAGGGCAATAAATCCTCTGCAGAACATACCAACACATGATTATTTATTGTGCACGAATGTCTCATTAACCGTGTCACGTTACCACAGCATACACATCATTACGGCTGCGCTTGTCACCACGGGGCTAGGGATGGATAGTCCGTCAGAAAGGAGACATTATTATGCTAACTGCACAGGCGGAGGGGCCCTCTGGCTTGATGATGTCCAATAGCAGCCCGAGGTTTATGCTCCCAACAATGTATGTCAGACAGAGGAGGATTACTTTCCCAACAGAACTGGTCGCACTGGGAATGAATGTAGTTGTAGAGTATTTTTCTCCTATAATGAGAAGTAGTAATGACTGTCTGACTCTGGTGTGTGCAGCTATACTGGAACACGTGTGTGTGTGTGGGCTACCACATGCAGCATATCTAACTGTATGAACCATAACAGGTTCAAAGAAGTCGGTCTTGTTAAATCCTCACAGTTGAGAACAGAATACCATCAAATCAACCCCAGCAAATGAAGAGAGAGACGAAGTCTAGTTGTATATCTGAATGTGTGGAATCATAACTGACCACCTACAGTCTCCAGAGATGAAAGAGATTTGACCTGGATGATTCAATTTGAACGGTCAAAAAAGGGGCGTTGATTAACACACTCTTAGAAACAAGGGTTCCAAAAGGGTTCTTCCTGAAAGGCTGAGGTTCTACCCAGAACCTTTTGTTTCTGAAGAACTGTATTTTGAAGAAAAGGTTCATCAAGGGTAAGACTAAGGGTTCCATTAAGAGGAACCCTTCTTGGAAGAAAGAGTTCTTCAAGGACTGTAGAACTCTTTTGCCAGGGCTTCTTTGCACCAAAATATGAAAAGGTTCTCTGTGGGACCCACTCAAGGTACTCTATCCTTGGAATATAAAAAGGTTATAGGTAGAATGCCCTGAGTGTGTTCTAGATTAAACCCTTGAAATAAAAAAAAGTTATCAATAGATATCAATCTCAGTAGAGCCCCAGAAGTATGTTCAAGATTAAACTCTCAGAATATAAAAAAGTTCTTCTTCCTCATGTTTGGGTTCTAGATAAAAAAGAGTTATCGTAGAACCATCTGGTTAGGTTCTAGATTAAACCCTTGGAATATAAAAGAGTTCTCGTAGAACCTCCTGGTTGGGTTCTAGATTAAACCCTTGGAATGCAAAAAGGTTCTCCATAAAACTCCCTCAGTGTGTTCAAGATCAAACTCTTGGAATACAAAAATGTTATTGGTAGAACCCTCTAAGTGTATTCTAGATTAGACACTTGGAATATAAAATCTTTCTTGTACAGTAGAACCCCCTAGTTGTGTTCTAGATTAAACCCTTGGTAGAACTCTCTGAAAGGGTTCAAAGTGGAACCTTTTAAAGGGTCCTCCGATGGGGACAATCTGAAGAATGCTTTATGGTTCTAGATACCGTCTTGAGTTCTAAGAGTGCACACTCATAGTGAATATGAATAATCAAACACCGTACCTGCTCTCCATGAGAAGTGATGCTCCTTATGAAACACAATGTCTGACTGGACGGAGAAGGAAAAGAGTGACAGGAGGAGGAAGAGGCTGAGGTAGTTCCCTGCTCGCCGTGTCCACGCAATGACCCCAAAGTCATCTTTTAGAGTCATAGTCCAGCCCATTGCTTCCTCTCTTACTCCTGTGGAAAGAACATGAAAGTCATCAGCTTCTTACTCACAAAAACGGCCAAATATATGGAGACGTGGGCTGGATCGACCAGAGGAAGAGATACGTGTGTGTGTTTAGCTCTTTAAAAGTGGGGGAAGTGAAGGAAGGTCTCAGACACTGTGAGGCTGCTGTGTGGGAAATGTCCCACTGAAACCTCCAGCCCAGAAAACATGACATTCAGTGTCACCTTCCAGAGTGCATAACACTCATGAATCATAGTGTTGCATTTTGTTAAATCCGGCATACGAGTGTGATACTGTGCCCGCTTCCTCCTCCCACATAGACCAAAAATAATTAGTCAGAGAGGCTTGAGCATCTCCAGCCTCCCAAGGTAGAAGTGGAAACATGTATTGAAGGAAGGGGAGACTTTAAGCTTGGAGTAATACAGGGTATTAGTACCTTTTTATTGCAGCTCATTTATTCCTATCTCTTGCTACTGTGATTCATGTCCTAGGAGTGTTAGGGATTAGTCCTGGATTCACTAGGCCTCTAATTGTGTTGCACCAACAGCAAAATTAATGAATATGGAATTGAATCTGTAACACCTGATGCTTTGAGAGACTGATGTTATGGTGTTCATGACTACGGTGATTCATTTTCCAAAAACAAATCTTGCCGCACTGTAGCACTTGGGTATTGTGAGATTTGTTATTATTGGCTTATCATCCCACAGCGCACTCCCTGCAGGTTTTTTTTCTTTTCTTTTTTCTGTCATTCTGCAATCATGGAGCTTGACGTCAAATCTAAAACACTGTCTGATTCACAGCAAAACTTATAATTGTAACAAATAACTTTAGATTGCGTGAAATGTGCTTCATAGAGAGACAAAATGAACACCTGAAAAAGTTAGCAAGTTTATACAAACTGAGAGATATTCTGATATTTACAAGTTGGTACCAGCCAGTAGTGAGTTTATTTTGAGAATCTAATGGGACAGTTGAGCCCCAAAATCAAAAATACATATTTTCCTCTGACCTCTGGTACTATTTATCCATCTAGTTTGTTTTGGTGTATGGCTAAGTAGGGTATGCACATCTTCTTACTGTGCTGACAAAGCAACAGTTTCCACAGAGGACGTCTGGTGACAAAGACTAGTATATGCCAGACCTATCACCAATCTCTCTCTGGAAGGTCCCAGTAGCCAGGAAACCAAAGGTGGTGAGTATTTGCAGATGAAGTGGATTAGATTATTTTGTCTCTGATCTAAGTTAAGGGTCTGAAAAGAAACACAGGTTTTAAAATCTGTCTGTCAGTCTGAATCTGTCTCAATAACCCAATCATTTTTAAGTGTAAAAAAAATTAAATTATTAAATGAATAAAATACATTTTATCTGTGCTTTTTATAAAGTAGCCATGAACTACCTTTTGTCATAATATTTCACAGCATAAAATGTGAGATGCTTTTGTGCGTATTGGCGTACAGGGAGTATGAAAGCAGTGATGTGAATGCCACCAAAGTACTTAAATTATTTGCATGCACAGTTTAAGATCAAATCTGTGTATACGTTTGATTCATGCACGAGGCCCAGTGTGTTTTTCCAAAAATCATAACCTGGTTACTCAACATAAACCACAGTCCTTGCTTTGTGAGCAGTTTCATGAAGGAGCTACTTTATTTCTAAGTTATAAAGAAAGATAGTGCCCATATGAAATTGCTCACCTCAAGGTCTGTCGATTATTCTGAGTAACAGGGTCATGATTTCTGTAAAGAAACATTGCTTTTGAGTTTTTCAAATGTATTTTTTGGCGCTTTCAGCACCACAAAACGAGTGCCTTTTAGTTCTATTACAATCAAACGGTTGATATCTCCAAAACTCGACAGCTCACACCCAAACAAACCAAATAGATAAATAGCACTACAGGCCAGAGAAAATATATATATTGTTGATTTTCAGGTAAACTCTCCCTTTGGGTCAAGATGTAACTGTCAAGTGATGGATTGTTTAAATAGTTTTCTTCTTTTTTTCACGAAAAAGCTATATTTTTATCAACTGCATTTAATCATGCACCAGGACATTATAAAATCTGTTTTTATTTTAATTTATCTTTTAATGTTACAGATCACCACAACACAGTAGGTTCACATTTTATCTGGATAACTAAGTATCAAAGAGAGATTCTGATGGGAGATTAACTACTGAGAGAGGCAGCAGGCATTTGAGATTTAGGATTATTTACACATGGTGTGTCTCTGAAAACGGTGGGCGCTAGATTATTTTTTGCTTGACTTCATTCAGGGAAATTAGATTTTTACTTTGCTGCTTTAGCTGTGTTTTGGTGGGGGCAAAATTTGTTTAATGAGAAAGAATTGCAGGGGAGAGGTGGCTTGGTGCCCAGAAGTGGGCTGCCAGATGCCCAGTTTTTTGATGGACTGTCCAATTTCCCTCTGGGTTTGATGTGTTATTCTATAGTTGTCTGAAGTGTGTTGGTCTCTTTGTGTCAGAGGCTTTTAAACTCATAGCAAACACAAATTCAGGGTTTGGCATTTCAACATAGAGCTCTTATTCCTATCTGTCCCTCCACACTAATCTTTCATACTATCCGGGCACATCTCATTGGAAATCTGTCAACCCCAAGTTAATTGTTCTCTGCTTTAAATAAATCCACTTTTAATAGAATGTATGCTCTGTTTTCTTTTTATTATTATTGCTAAAGCGGCCTTTGTCTCACATGTTTTGATGGCCAGTGAATTTATTCTGTTTGGATGAATGAGCAGAGTAGTCTGGCACTTACACAGCCATATGCCAATTAGACACCTCTGGTTGCTGATTACTAGCCAACCTCTCGGGCTGCGCTGCTCTGGAAGCCATACCTGACTGCACCCAGATTACATCCTCCCTCCAGCCAGTCTAATTTGACTATTCATGGGACGAGCAGCGCTCTCCATAGGCTGACAGAACATGTCACAACTGATTGAAAAACACAGTCTCGAACAAAAAAACAAGCAATGAAAACAAGCATGACCCCCGGGGGCATCGCAGTATTGTTTTTCAAAGGCGGACATTCAATATTACCATAGCGTTAGATATGGTTTGCAAAATCAGATGACTGGTTGCATTTCTTCAGGCCCCGTCACTTTGAGGGGTTAGTGGCAGTTGTGTTCATACAGCTCAGGCTCATCCAGTGTGTGCCTGTCAGAGGAGGAGGAATACAGGCTATCCTGAAAATCTTAAAAAAGAAAAGCTCTTAAGCTGCTAAATATCTGGGTCAAAGGAATCATGCCAGGCTCTCTGTGGCCACTGAAAACCTGGCAAACAGCAGCGGGGCTCAGATGCTGCTGTGCATCCTATTAGATACTCCATGATCTGATGGAATGCAATCTGCCTCCCTGTCTCCTGTGGTCCTTGTTCGGGGCTCACTCACTGGATTCAGAAAGTAAGGACCCTGCAGCGACCATAAGGGAACAGACAAGCAACACTCCACAGCCTTCTCTTTCACAGGTGGTCACAATAATTAATGTTTGATTAGATCTCTGGCAAAAGCTAATTTGGTGTGCCAAGGCTCTGAACAATCACCATGCGATCCTCCAGCCTCTCTTTAAACAAGCCAAACAGCCAGTTCTGTCTGGAGTGGAAACAGAGGCATTTGATCCCAGCGCGTTAACCAGAGATGCCACCCTCTTCCCTGGGTTTCCACACAATTATGTAGCCAACCAGCTCGTCCTGTCCTCACATTCTCGGCTCAAATTCCTGCCCATATCCCCGTGCTCTTCTTTGTGTGCCGCATCCAGTATATTCAGGTTAACACAGCTGCAAGTGTTTTCTCCACGTTGTGATTCATGTAATTGTTTTTAATTGGGTTTGGCAATATAAAAAGAGAAATCTATCCTCACCCAAACAAGCTGATTTTTGCAGATGTTTTCATTGGCAGGAATGGCTGCACTGAAACAATCACAAATGCAACACACATCACAGTTTTTTTTGTATTCCTTTGATCACAGGCTTGTGGGTGCAGCTGCATTCATCTGTCACTGTACGGACTGATATTTGAGAATATTGCTGTCCATCTGCATTTTGCTCCTGAATTCTTTCGACACATTTTGCCTTATTCTAATCAACTGTAACAAAGACGACTTCCCAATTTTGTTAGCTGAACAGATGATGACATCCCATGTATTTGATGTTTCCAAAAAGGTTGAGCCTCTTCTTTTCATCAGGACTGTACAAAAACACAGGCACTGCACACTAGGAATTGCATTAATATTGGACGAATCCAGTCCAGAATCAAAATTTACATCCAGTACCAAACACATGGCACCAAAGAAAAGTGGTATGCCCTATACATAGCAAGACGAATTGTAAGGATCTGTAGGTTGAGGTGGTGGATGGGTGTGATGTGTGTGCTTTTCATGCAGGAGAATTGAGTTCTCTCCCATCATAGACATGCAATTAACATTTGCCTTTTTATCGACAACCACGATCTTTCCCTGACCTTAACAAGGTGTAACTTCATCTTAATGAGGCCATCTTTCCCCAACCTTAACCATACCCCAGCTGCAATACAAAAACACTGAAGACAGCAAAAAATTTAAAAAGAGAAGGAAAATGCTATCACTTAATCAAGGGTTCTACAGAATTGGTTTGGGAACAGTATTATCTTGATGCCTTGTTTGGATATTTTTGTTTGATATTTATGTTTTTTTATTCATTTCATTTTTGTTAGTATTTGTCTGGTTTTGGCAAACAATACCCAAAGATAATTTATCTAGTTTTCGTTCATGAAATCTTGGTTTGAAGTGCATGCTGCACATGCATTTAGGGCTGTTGTCTCCACTTTTCTTTCTAAACGGCACATAATCTGGGCATTAAGTAAAGCACAGAGGAGTTGCATTGTCTCCTAATTAATCATAGGTGCATTTTCAGTGTAACGGGAATTAAACCAATCAGAGTGTCATCTCCCATTCCAATTAAGAGGCAGGTGCACCTGCCTCTGGCGCATTGCTATTTAAATGACGGATTATGCAAGTTGGAGAGGTGAATAAATGAAAACTGAAATGACCCAGTTGCAGTGATTCAGGCACTATGGGTCAGTCAGTCATAAGAACTAACATTCTGATTAATAGCAGATGATTTACACAAGGGTGAAATGGGATGAAGCATTTCCCCACATTCGAACTGTGTGTGCGCATTTACACATGAAGCTCAGTAACATGACTCCTGTGACATTACAGCGTGTATGGAAATGTTTCTATGTTAAGTACTGAAAGCAGCCTCTCTAATCATGTAAGTAAATAGTTAAAGACAGCAATTATACATCAATACAACACACACTAAAGAAATCACCTGGAAAACTCTCACTGTTTGACATAATTCAAAAGATGGTTTAATGATTAGAGAGGCAGCTTTCAGTCATTTTAAACATTTTTAATGCACGTAGTAACATCACTGCAGCAAATATTGCTAATATTTAAGAAGCAAAACCAAAAACTGCAGAGCTTAACTGCTGTGCCCCAGAAACGGAGAGTATGCATGTTGTGAACTTGCTGAGGGAAGCGTATCTTACTATCTGAAAATAATGTGTTGCTGACCAGGTTCTTGTTGACCACATGTCATATTAAGACCAACACACCTAAGGGTGCACAGATGGCCAAAAGTACATTTGCTATCTATAAAACATGAGCACACTAGGCATGAAAATGCTAACTGGTTCGGTCAGAAATCAGCAATGACAGCTGTACTGTGCATCACTTTGCGCCAGGCTGACGATAGAGCCCCATGACTTCTAAGCATTTTGAGGCAACAGCTGTCTCCATCTTTGGTGTTTACTTGTTTGCACACACAGTGTCACAGACATTCTGATCTGCATTAATCCAACAGTCTGACTCTCGTCTGTAAATCTAGTTATCATTTCCAAACTCTTTGAACAGAACCGCTGTATCTCTGTTGTTCCCGCTCGCCTAGTATTAAGACAACTGCGCTCTCCACTGCAGAGCAGCAGTCATTCAGAAGCTGATTCACTTACTTATAAACTAGTTTAATGTCTGAGTTTAGTTTGAGAGGAGAAACTAAAACATCAAATCACACAGTCATATTTCTTTACTGAACACATAGACGAAGATTTCGATGGTGGACAGTCCACATTAATCCTGGAAATTAATCCAATAGCAACACGAAAGATAGCTGAAAGTAACGTTAACATCACATCCACAGCACTTTATTCTCATTAACAGTGGTGCAACAGGTCAAGCTGCTAAATCAATTTCTGAACAAGCAATCTTTTGGAGTGGCAGAGGAACCGGTTTTATTAATCACAAGTTAGAGGCAGCAGTGTGTGATTTCACAGATGCATGCAGGTTAGTAAATAAGAGTTTGGATTAAAAGAGTGGGCTAATTAGTTCATTCATCTCCTTTTCACAAAATAGCTTATCCTTTATTTGTTATTCATTATGTCACAGTTCTCATTTCCAAAGGGGAGTTTTTATTTATAGTCGCATTTATTAATATATTTCAGCATTTCAGTTTTTGTTGGCAAAATTAGCACTAGTTGAGACAAATATGACAAAGAAATGTAGCTGCACTCCCACATAAAAGCCAGAAATTACTGAAGATACACCTTACCTGAGCAAGATGACTTCCAGTCATCCCTTTGGGCGATCTGCTTGGTGCAGTGGCAGATGCTTTTTACTAGTTCTTCCTCAGAGGACAGGAGCAGGGCAGAGGAGGCCACCAAAGACGTTAAGTCTGACAGGGACGGTAAATCAGCTGCGCCAGCCCTCCCGCCTGAAGCATCATGCAGTGGCTTAATCCTGTGTGAATCAATGTGTAGAGGGCTGGGACTATGTCACACCTCCAGCAACACTGAGTGGTATTAACTCCCTGGTGCCGGCTCTGTCAAGCACCCACCCACTGATGTTCCCACTGGGGTTGGCACAAGAGTCAGCCTGGGCTACAGGGTCTGAGATAGAGGAAGACAAAAAGAGAGAAGGAGAAAAAAAAGGGAGACACAGATGTAAATGTTGATATCACAGCACAGTAAAAACTGACAATTCACGCTGTGACATTCTCAAGATTGTATTTCTTTCACATGATGTATTGTTGATAGATATCTTGCATCGCAGAGGTGTGCAAAAGCTACAAGCAGCAAAAAGGAATGAATGACAGTGTGTAGATGCAGGGAGGCTTCATAAAGATGCATGGTCTGCAGCGTCCTTTCACTTTATATACTATCAGCGGTCCAGAGGTATGACTTTGCTGTGATTTATAATCCATTCATCTGTTCCGACGTATTCGTTCTTCTATTCATCTTAGTGGAAAGTTCTCAGAGAAAGTTTCTGTGCATATAAAAAAGGATTATTATATTTCCCATATTTTGACTCGCTGCAGTTATAGAAGGGAAGGGCAACGTCACTTATGCATCATATTAGCGCAGGGTTGGTTGTTGTTTTTGAATTTTACAAGAAACTGCAAAGCTTACGTGATTTGTCACTGCCTGTGTCAAATTCTGACAGTGATATCAAAGACAAGAGTGCAGTCTAAGAGCCGCAGCTCGGGTTTTTGCTCTACTATGACATTCAATGATTACATGTCAACCCTCCAGCCAAGCCTGTTCCGAGAGCTCATCCAGAGGAAACTCTGATTCTATTAACACTTCCTGCCCTCGTCTCCCTTCCAACCCCCTAACCCCTTTCCTCACTGGCCCCACCTTTAAGATCAGGTTCCTTATTGACCTTCCTGGCCACGCTCCTGAAAACCCCCAGATCCCAGTAACCCAGACCTTTATTTCCCGAGGCCTTTAACTGCTTTGCCTTACCATTCCATTGTGGCTAAAATGAGCCTGTCTCAGTAGCTGCACTTCTCCTCTGGCCGGCTACTAACTAAATAAAGGCCAACAAATAGGATGGAAGAAAGGTGTTCCTGGTGGAGTGAGCAAAATCAATTCCAAACATGCCGTTTCAGGTAGCGACAAACAATTCATTTAATCTTTATTCAATCTCAACTGAAGACTTCTATTACAGTCAGAATCCTCTGCCTCTTAATGTTTTTCACCTCTTGATCCAGAGAACGGCCATGCATGTGAGTGAATTATTTAATTATCTCGAGATAGCGCTGCTTGTTTTCTCATGATGAGAAGTTCATTTATCCTGTTATCTTGAGAAAGCCAAAGGCTGATTTCTCACGAAAACGAGACAATACATCACAAGAAAACAGAAAATCACAGGTTAATTATGGAGAACCCGAGAACGAGTTCATTTGATCCCACCTGATTTCTGCCTTCAGCATGACTGTCACGAAATTAAAGCACTGATCTGAATGTTTTCTCTAAGAGAAAGACACAATGAGGGTTCTGCCTGTGTTAGACCTTGATTGAAGTACAGTGTGATGAGTTAATAAATAATGGGTACTCCTGGATCTGACATTTTCAGCTTAAATCAGCTGCTGCAGTTGTCAAGATGCCAACTATGAATGCTGGCGTGGCACTCCTGATCTCTGATAAACATTAGAGGAAATTACCTTTTGTTTTCTCATGATAATTGGTTGATTATCTTGAGATAACAAGGCTCATTTATTCAATATAACAGCATTAAAAAAAAATTCCAAGCACGGCTCTGGTTCAGTATTTCTTGTGCTTGTTGTTGTGTACTTAAAAAAACAGGCAATGTCTAAGAAATCAGAATTAATTGTTTGAACAGAGACTGTTTTGTTTTTTGCAGGAATAGGGAAAGCATAATAAAAAGGTATCTGAGCTTACTGACACAAATATGGCAACTTTAGAAAGGAGTAATTTTTGTTGGGCAGTTGTTGAACCGCTTTGGTCCAAACTGAAATATCTCAAAACCTAGTGTATAGATCGGCAAGAAATTCAGTTCAGACATTCAAGTTCCCCATAGGATAGTCTCTCGAATAGCCAGACCTCTCTCCAAAGTGCTCAGCACTGGACAAACGTCGGGCTTCACACATACACATTCCGCTATAGGGGGAAAAAAGTGCCCTGCCTTGTTTGCATTTCTTGTAACCAATCACAAACGTCTTGGGCGGTGCAAAGCCCAGGATGCAGCAACAGTGCTGCTACAAAATAGTGTCAAGGGGGAACGTGTTTTGGAGGAACATTCACATATCAGGAGGTGAGCTCTGGCATTAAAATGACTACATCACTCCAAAAGAAAAAGCAACAGCTGTCAGCCTGTTTACATTCATACCATTAGTGTCCCAGGCACTAATTTGCCGTTTTCAGCATGTACATCGCAGCTCGAAGGGTGTTCTTGTTTCCTGGGGACTTTGAAAATGCAAATAGCGGACGCTGTGATACTGCAGCCACTGGCAGGACTCATGCCCGCAGTGTGCATCTCTGAGTCAGACTACATGTTGGAGGACTTTGCTGGGGTTGACTTTTGGAGCCAGCCTCAAGTGGCCACTTGAAGAACTGTAGTTTTTAGCACTTCCATGTTGGCCCCACTTATCAGTCCAGGAGGTTGCCACTTGATCACCTCCTCTCTAAAACAGTTTTGTCAAACACTTAACATTATAACCTTCATGATGATATTCAACTACATTAGTTTTAGGTAGGTGTACCTAATGAACTGGCAACTGAGTGTACTGTATCTTTTAAAAAGTAAGCCATTTATATGCTAGATTATGTTAATTTATCCTACCATACCCATTTGACACTGGGATAGTGTCCTATAGGCCTGTCCTCTACATCTTTCTCTGCTCCGCTCCTCAGAGTTCAGCCCAAAGACAGAAGTGTCCGCCAACCTCTAATGACCTCCACCTGCCTCATGCTTTGCACCTTTCTTCCTGGAGCTGGTTAGTTCACCAGGCTTGGTACTATCTTCCTGTTCCCCAGCCAAAAGCTCAACTACAGAGCTTTTTTACTCGACATCACATACAATGGTTTTCTTTAATACCCATCCCAGGGAATGAATTTAGCCATGTACCCTGTCTCTGTGGTGTCTAGGCTGCCAGCGTCTCACCAGCTCACTGCATATGTATTGTAGTTGCAAGACATTTCTTTTTTCTTTTCAAACCTCTGCAAGTTAAAAATGTTCAAGACATCTGCAAGTTGGTACAAAACATCCTGACAAAATCTTAAAATTGCCCAGCTCAGATTTTATAATGGCATGAAAACTTGTACTATTACTGAAAAAAAAAATAGTATAAACACTGGAGCAAAGTTAAAGTTGAGATTTCTTCCAGGGCTACCGCCTGCATCATTCTGGGAGCTAAAGACCAAGATATCTTGCTAATATTAGTTAGGACAGTTATATACTGTAACATAATATTGTGGAAATGTTGTGCTCATGTGGGTGGATGTTGAACCTGGCCATCTCCAGCACATTACCATCTGTCAAATGATTTCTAGCTGCGTTCTCTTACAATTCATTGTTTATTTTTAAAAAATATTTGGAACTTAGACCTTAATCAGACATCTATGAATGAGAATTCATGGATGATATGAATGTGTCTCTAAATAAACTCAGTTTTTCATGAATAGGCATGGTTAATATTCACAGATTCAAACATTTCTATATGTCATAAAACACTTTCTACCCCTGTAACCCATGAACGTCCAACTGTGGTGCTTTGCCAATAATCACATCACTAAAAACAGGCCATATATTTTGCAATCCTTCCAGAAATTCACAACCATTTTCCCAGACTGTTAAGATGTTGTATGTGGCTGGCTGTATCTGAAAGAGAGAGGTATCTCGACTCTGCCAGCACCTCAAACAGTCTGGCAGCCCAAGCAGCTGCTCCTGAAGCCAGGGTTGTGAACTCAATCAGCTGCATGTTTATCGTCGTGGCACCAAACATACTATGGCTCTTTCTGCCTGCCTCCACGCGCTGTAGATGCAGTGGTATGGCTAGTTAAGCAAGCTGACAGGGTCACAGCATTGATAACGACAGGAGAGAATTTTAACTCAGCCATGCCCACCCAGCCTCGCCACACAAAGATCAGTTAAATGATACCATCCATCTACTCCTGAGTAGCTTTTTTCTTCACAAAGTTGGGGAATTGGATTGAGTTTGGTTTTAAATCTTTTTTTAGTTTCTCAACTCAACTCAGCTTTATTTATACAGCACCTTTCATAGAAACATGCAGCCCAACGTGCTTCACATAGCAAAACTAAAACAAGAGAGATAGGAAACAAACAAAAACAAACAAAAACAATGTTGCAAGAATAAAAATTACAACAATAAAGTGTTTAAATGGTAAATAAAAGTCTATAGAATGAAGTAAAAGAAACCAAAAAGGAAAAATTAAAAGCAAGATTAAAAAGATAGGTCTTCCCATTCTAATGTCCAGAGACAGCGAGTCCCACAGTTTAGAGGCATAGAAACATAAGGCGCTCTCACACTTATGGGACACATAAAGAACATCTAAAAGAAATGCAGTGAAAGACCTCAGTGGTCTGGCTGGTACATAAGATGAAAGAAGATCCCTAATGTAGTGAGGAAAAAGGCCATTCAAAACCAATTCTACAGGATACAAGTAGTCAGTGCAGTGTCTTAAGCAGTGGAGCAATGTGATTCATTTCCTTTGCTTTGGTTTAGACACGGTATTCTGAACTATCTGTAGTTTTATTATTGACTTTTTGGATGATCTGTAATGGGAATTACAGTAATCTAAGCAGCCAGTAATAAATGCGTGAGAAAAGATTTCTGCTTCTTTCCGAGTTAAAAAGATCTGACTTTGGCAATATTTATAAGATAAAAGAATTAAGTTTTATTAATGTAGCTAAAAGGAGAATTAAATTTTAAATCAGAATCTGAATTCACTCCTAAGTTTGTGATTTTCTATGTTGTGATGAGAATCTCTTGGCACCTCACGATTAGATTCAATTCCAATTCAGAGGGCTACAATGAGATTATAAAACAATTATTGAGGCATCTTGATACATCAAAAATTTTAATTTAGATTTAAATTTTTAAGATTTTAGATTTTAGATTGTAATCCATTATTAGTTCAGTTGGACACAACTTGCACAAAGCATGGCTCTTGTCCAGATCCCTTTTTCCTTCAGCTTCATAAAAGATTCCATACAGCAATGGGACTGATCTGATTCAGTATCAGTATCTGGGCCTGATATTGACATATGGCATTCATCTGGCATCGGACTCGCAACAATGATCTGCAGTCGGAGCTACAGTCCACGAGACCACATGATTGCCACTGTTTTCTAATTTTAAGCAAAAGCCTCAAGTAGTGTGATGTGAGAGCTGAATGGCGTTTTTGCTTATGCACTGGATTTCCATGATACTTTTATGGCACTGACTGCATTTCTTCAGTACTACTGAGTATTGAAAAATTGTCTATCAAATCTTAAACTTGTGGTTTATATTTTATGTTGTAAAACTGATGGAGCATTAAACAGACTAGATCAGACTTAGATCAATTTCGGCCTCATCATAAAAACAAAATTACAAGAGTGCTGGTATCAGTATAGTATTGGTAAATATCAAAGAAGAAGAAGAAGAAGAAGAAGAAGAAGAAGAAGAAATAATCATAACAATAAAAAAAGAGCACTGGTATCAGCACAGTATTGGTATCAGTAGATATCAAAATTCAGATATCAGCATTGCACCGAAACTGAGAAAAGGTACATCTCTACTTCCATATGCTAGCTTTTATGGCAGGAGATACTGGTCAGATTGTATCCATGTGCAGTTCCTCATGCTTAGCCCAACAGTGCCCCACAATGGTTGAAGGATATTACACAAACTACACAAGCTTTCCAGGCTGAACTTCAGTTTCAATATCTTCTAATCTTATAACTATGGCTATCGCCACCACTACTACGACTGTAGTAGTAGTCGTTGCTGCTGCTGCTGCTATAAAATACTTCTACTATACTACTACTATAATAATAATGTTGACAATTAGGTTTTTAATTTCCCATTATTGACTTTTCTGCATCGATTCTTTCAAGAGAGAATCAAAATGCATCTAAGAATCCATTTCCCCCACCCCTATTTTGTGAAGTTTTCTTTTTTCTCAGTCTTTGAATGCTCATAATAAACAGCTCTGGGCTGGATTGGAAATTAAATCACTGAATTAACTGGCCTGGAAGCACTTGCTTCTTCACAAGATTGCTGAATTACAGTGATTAATTACAAAGCAAATGTGATCAGATGGTAAATTTTAAAAAGGCAAAAATGTGGCATCAGGATGTTTGAATATGGACAAGCTGCAGTGAATCTCTTAATCAAATTAGTTACGTCAGATTTTATTAGAGAGAGGAAGTCTTTACTTCAGCGCACTTAAGTGTATTTTTCATTTGAGTCACAGTTGCAAATCCCTAAATCATCTCAATTACAGTATTTCTTGGAAAGTGATAAACATCTAAATAAAAGGAAAAAATTAAACCAGGCAAAGCTGAAGCTCACAGCTGTGCTAACAAACAAACTGTCCTACTATATCGCTCAAAATCAAATATCTGATCCAGAATGAGAATCAGCGATCGATCACAACACAGACTCACATGTTGATCAAAACAATCGAGAGTCAGTAAGAGACGAAGGCACGCTTAAAATGATAATTTGATGTACAGGCTGTTAAAAGACCCTCATGTTTAACAGAGAATGCCTTCACACACCAACGCTGCTTTAAGGATAAAAGGTGTTTAATTTCATAGCTCGATATTCACGCACCATTTACTCGCTCACACATTTCCTGTTCAAAGCGAATCAATAGCCTTCAGAGTAAAATGACGCTAATTGATGTGGTGCCTAAAACAAAGCCACAGAGCATTGTGTTGTTAGTCAGATAATTCTCACTGAATATTTTTATCACACCATAAATATTTCATCAAAGACATGAAAAGGGATATCAGAGAATGTCAAATTAGCACAAAACAATAGCAGAACAAAAGCTGCAAAATGATAAGCCTCTTTCTATTTATTGGTGTGAACATGCTCGATAAGAAAATGACAAATCTCAGAGGGAAAAAAAAGCGGAAATGGCTCAAGTTGTTCTAAGGACATCACTCAT